>CAJVPL010000056.1:0-50190 GCA_910591945.1 Ambispora gerdemannii
ATATAAAGCAGAAATGAAATAAATCGAAAATTTCATTTTTTAAAAAAATCGGGCGATACTTTTTGGGGGTACTGTACCTTTGGGGATCCCAAAATTGCTTCTTTCGTAAAATTCAGCATTTGTTTGAATGTAAAGTTAAACATAAAAAGCCATTATTATATATATATATATCAATGACAATACATACGTAATTCTTTTTTGACCGTTTTTTGTTTTTTTTATTTAATCTATGCACATTAAGCATCAATATTACATTTAAACAAATGCTGAATTGTACGAATTGACAGACAATACTGAATGTATCTTTCTAATGATTCAATCGCGCGACTATTATTGATTTTGCATTCAAACAAATGGCAGATTTTACGAAAGGAAAATTTTGGGATGTTCCAAAGGCACACGCTGAATTTTATTCTATACAACATATCGATGATTCATTCACAAAAAATCACTACCGACCGCTACTCTGCAAATTAATTTATGGTTTGTAAATCTTGTTTCGGTTATCGGTATAGTAGATACATTGAAAAATATAATACGTACATACGTACATTGAAAATTGTACATGTACGTATTATCAAACCTCGATGTACGTACGTACATACGTAATTACGGCAACAACAAAACCATCATCATCTTCGTTAACACAATCGGAATTTCCGGTAATATATTTGAGATGAACAAATCTACTTAAGATATCATTAAACTATAAAAAACTATGTAGCTGAAATTATATTTTTCAAAGTTTATAACATGTTCTTTGTAATATAATAAACAACTTTACTTATAATAAAATAATAGAATAACTTTAATATGCTCGGACATAGTCTACTTATGTCCGAGCATGACATGAGTTGTGAGTAGCGTACGTAATATCATGAGATCAATTATTACTATGTATGTCTACCTTATTTTTTATTGAGTGTAATACGTAATAAGTCTAAATTAGTCAAATTTTTTATTGCGCTATGCGCTATGGCGTCCACTGCATATTTAAGCTGTCAATGTGAACGAAAAGAGTATAGCGGAAAACACATTTGATAAAATCATCCGTTTGAAAAAACCAAATTTGTATATAATTGGGTGAATCCGGATGTTCGGAAAAAATTTGCTTTAATTTATCGCGCAGTTTTATTTGATTATGTATTAAGCTGTTAATGAGAACGAAAACTTGATAAAATCATTGGTTATTATCATTCAAAACTTTAACGTGCATTTTATGCATATCCTTAATTTGTTAATTTTATTGATTTCATCTTTATCGAATTGAATTTCATATATATATATATATCTCACTATCTTATTTATCTAACTGTTTTGTAAATCTCGAAGATACTGAATTATCTTTCAAAGAGAAAAAATAGCGATAGTATTTCTTGCCCCTTAAAAAACTAGAATTTTGTAAGTACAAGCAAGGTAGTGTAACGTAAAATCATCGGAAATTTTCAACATGCTTAAATTTTGTACTATGTGATTCAAATTCAAAATAATGTGTGTAAATGATGATTTACTTCTTAATGATACCTTAAAGAGGAAAGTTAAAAGCACTACCTGACACTGCTGCTCAAAAAATCCGATGAACAGATGAATTGCTTATTTGAAATTTTAGTTGGATGCATGAAAATAGGATTTGTTTGTTTTTTGTAATATGCGACACGGTTAAATTCGTTATCCGCATGTATTATTTTACGCGTTAATTGGTTAGTTAGTACTTCCCGAAATCGTGCCCTACAAGCAAGAAAGTTTCTACCTTGAAAGAATAATAATGATTAGTCATTCTGGATGTTATTTCTATTCTCACTAGCGAGACTTTTCATCCCCCCCGGTACACACGTACATATGCATATGTGGTATCATGATAATTTCACTTCTACTCCTTTGCTTACACAATAACGAGATGAAGTCGCATTAACATGTCATTGGTGCTCAAACCCCAAGAATTCTGTAAACATTAACTTTTATCGAATAAACAATATCGTAGTCGTCTTTCTTCTTTTTCAAATAGAATATTAATTCTATATAATAAAAAAATTAACAACTGATAATTAATGTTAATGTCTGCGATATGCATGTAAATGTATATGTGTTCACGCTATTTAAGCAAAGAAGACGACAGCAATGATGATAAATAATGATCAAGGTGATGATGCATTCGCTAATGTTAAGGAGGTTAATTACAACTATGTGTATATAATTATTACTTAGAAGGGGTCGGAAAGAGATTAGAAGGGATCGGAAAGAGATTAGAAAAAACAAGTATAAAAAATTATTTGAGATCAGTGAATGAGTGGATAAAACGTGTCTTCATACGTTCGAACACAATATTCCAAAGCCTCTTTATTTTTAGATCTTTATGATATCGAAAACTACATGCTTCAACAATCTTTTGTTATTATCCGTTGTTCTTTTTTCTGTCGATGTTCCCCAAAAACGGATGAAGTAGGTCATATTTTTTACACAAACGCAATCGATAACTTGAAATTAAACCGAGTTGACAAATGAATAGAATGTTGTCATCATCGTACAGAAATATTTACGCGACACAAAGAAAATGGAGGGGTTCAATAGAATCGATATACAAGCTTAATTAAAGTATGTTACATTTTCTTATATAATAAACGTTAAATTAATATATATGTATTATCACGCGCCTGTTTTTGACAAGAAATTAAAAGGTTCATCACTTTTTTTATTTCGTATGGGGTAAATTGTTATTACAAGCGTCGGCAAATCTTTGTGTTGCGTGTTGTGTGTTATGTGTGGGGTAAAAAATTGAAGGAACAGGTTATTTTTATATTAGATCAGAGAGAAAATGAAATATAATTGAATTGAACAAATGAATTGCTGAATTGAGTACTAAATGAATGAATGAAAAGAAAAGGGAAAAGAGTATTTTGGATGCCATACATTACGACGTAATTTTATGTGTGTGCTAAACCTATATCGTCGCCGCCACATTTACAGAATCTAAATATACACGATCATTTTGCATTTCGCAACCACTAAAGAAAATTCACTCACTTTCTACGAGTTAGAATATCCTGTTCTCGAGGATAAAATATTTTATATAACTAGACCTTCTACTAATGACTCATAGTGGTGACACCAAAAAATCGAGTTAACTCATATTCCATTTATTACAATTAACTCTATTTATTTCGTGCATTAATTTTACATTGAATTGCATCCATCCATCCATCAATGATTTTTCGTACGCATTTATTATCGATATGATAAATAATGGTCTCTTTCGATAGAATAAAGACATTTGTGAGGGATAAAAAATCCTTTATAGAAATTCATTTTAGATTTATCCGTTTATTCATTTATTCGTTGTTGGCGTATCTCGCCCCGCAATAAAAAAAGGGGAAGTGTGTATTAAATAGTAATATAAAATAAAAAATTTATATATACATCATTTATTTTTTTCTGCAGTTAGCCAACTTACTTACATTTAGGCGAACTTTCTTTCCTCTTCTTTACTTTTTTCACTTTTACTATAGTATTATTTATTGTTATCATTATTATTAGTGAAGAAGGTCTTGCTTTGTTTTTTTTTATTGGTTTTTTCTCCCGCGCCCCTCTGCGCGCTCTTCTTATCTCTATACAACAAACACAAAATATACAACACGAAAAGAGTGAGCGTAAAATAAAAAATAAAATTTTCAACTATTGATGTAATTGTATTTGTTTTTATTAGTGTTGCTTGTCACCATTACTGCTACTTGTATCTTACATCACTTATTTCTATTTATTATTATTATTAACCTTTTTTTCGAAGTCTTCTTTCGCTCAAACTTTCAAAAAATAGTAGTTTATACCAGGTCGTATTTACATATATACATATATACATATACATATACATATATATATATATATATATATGTGCAATTGTGTTATTGCTATTATTCACATTACTAGTGGTCATTTGTGGAATTTCAGAATTCAACATTTTACTCATTAGGAATTTACACATACTATACATTCGCATAAGCTCTCGTTCGCCCTCTATCTCTTTCTCGCACACCTTGGTTGTGTTTGCAGTTCTAACTTCTCCACTTGTGGTTTTGTCATGCCTTGGTTCTCGACAACACGTGAACTTTTATTATTATTAGTATTCGACACTTTTGAACGCAATTGTTAACTTTGGATTGATAAAACCTATATTCTCTTTACTTTTTTTTTTTTAAAAAAAACGACAATCCTTTCTTGTATATTTCGAACTTTGTAAATATTACAACTTTTTTTTTTCTTTTACTTTTCCGATTATATAAAAGCTTGTACGACAAAGTCCTTTAAGGGTTACAAATTAAAAAAAGTATACTTGTAAACTCTCACCGATTTCTCTCCTCGCGCGCTCACTTTCACCGTACTTAGCAAATTCCTATTTTATTTATACAAATATCAATAGCAATCGAACGATATTTTCTATCGGTGGTCGTCTGCGCATTCTTTTATTTATTAACGAGAACAATGAAATTAACAAAACTTTTTGTTCGTAATAGTCCAATGCGCCAAAAACCAGCCGGAATAGTGCACAGCATCAATAACAATAGTAACAACAACAACAATAGTAACAAGAATAGTAATAATAGTCGTAACATACACGGAGATGTAACTAATTCATCATCGTCACTGCATACGCGAAGTCGTCTTTTACAAGTTTCAGGAACACCGCCAATACCAACTACCCTAAAAAACAAAAATCACAGCAATAAGACATTCTCACATAACACAGCACAAAATAAAAAACCATTTCTACCGAATCACCCACCTCCTCGAATTTACTATGACTCACCAACAAGTTCTGCGAACAATTCGGTGCTTTCGCTACCTGAGCAACAAGAAGACGAAGATCTTGATGAGAACGTTTTCTATACGACATTGAAACGAGATTATCCCAAAGTGCTTCATCGTGTTTCGTTGATCTGTGTACCGCATTCTCGAAGTATTGTCGGCTTAAAAATGACTCGGGCTTTTATTGGTATTTATTTATGCACACGCGCATATGTGATCTGCATTACGCGCGTTATTATCTACTGCGCCATTTATATTAATGTCACGTGTTTTTATCAAATTCCTAGAGACCCATTCACTCACACCATCGCCATATTTCCAAGGACAATATCTGAGTGTTAATGGGAAAGTAGTGTGTATAGAGCGGAATGCAGTAAAGGCAATATCAGGTAAAGAAAAGGAATTAACAAGAAAAATCAAAATGCAGTAAATTCATGCGTTTTCTCATCATTATCATCGCTGCTAAACAAAAATCTCGAAATATTCCAGGTTTCAAAGAGGCCAGAAAAGTGAGGATTCTAGAGGAACAATTACTATACAATGAAACTTATTCAGTTCGAGCTCTGATTCTCGAGAAACCGTTGGAAGGAGAGGGAAAAGTGTCGGAGGTTTTCGGCATGGGTATACCGACTGAAAGGAATCACGAGACTGATTTACAGTTCTTGCAGAGTTTCCCGAATAATCTTCAGTCTTTGATGGAATTGACACATGCGGTTGCGGAGTTTAACGAAACTTATGTTTTTGTACGTGGTTACGCACCGTCCGCTGTTGATAAGATTGTACAACTTTTTCAGAAAGCTGTTCAGGTATCTTGGTGTTTGTATTATTGTTGGATTTATGCAATTTTTTATATTATTTGTGATTCTGACTTGCAAAAAAAAAAATAGAACATTATGGAATCGAATAGTACAATACGATCTATATGTAAAGTGCAGCATGAGTATGATTGTTTCCTGGAGCTTGTTGAAAAGTAAACTATATAAATTCATTTTATAAATCCATAATTATAATTACTTTCAATTTTATCTAATAATTGTTTGTCGTTATTTAAAAAATAAAAGTGTCCTGATGAGTGAATTGCATAACAAAATATTTGGGCAATCACTGTGTCCAATGTACAATTCATACGACAATTATCTCGAATCAATAATTTACGCGTATGTACGAGCACATATAACGTTACGAGTCTATGGAGTAAGTGAACGTCTCCATGACATGCCCGAAGAGATGCTTGGTACCGCGTGTGACATATTAGCAGCACTAGACGACGATGATGGCTTTGACTATCGATTCTCGCAACAACTGCAGCAACAACAATATTACGGTGTTGGGTCGACAACAATGTTCCTGGAGGAAGAACCTTGCAAAAAAAAATCCACGATACCCGCTAAAACTCCTTTGGAGAAACTGATTTGCGTGAAACGTGCTATTCAGGAGATCGCTAATGCTGCTGACACTTATTTGAACCAGTTGGCGCCGAGACATGGGTCTGATGAGGATTTGGATAGGTCTTCTATTACGACTGATGATTTCATCCCGTTGCTCACGTACGTTATTGTTAATAGCGGAATACGACGGTTGCAGAGTATTCTGTTTTATATGCAAACATTTCGGCTGTCGAAAGTTGAACGATCTGAACTTAGGTATTTAAATAACCGAGCTCAAGGAGAAATTACAATTTCATTCGAATCTTAGTCTCAATTTTAACCTTAAATCGATAATAAATTGTTTTTAGTTTCGCATTAATAACTTTACGTGCGTCAACAGAATTTCTGAAATCCGATCCATTAGCAATTCATGATTCCGCATCTACAACATCCTCAATCTCTTCAATGTCATCTCAGTCCTCGCACAGACTATCTGCGATGTCATCAAATCGCATACGGAGTCGATCCACGTCTTTATCAACACCAAATACATATCAGACATCACAGAATTCAAACTCGTGGTGTGTATCAATGCCTGCTGCTCCTGGTTCTCAACAACAACAGCAACACAATAATAATGTAATCAAACGAGAAAAATCACCTGCGCGGTCAATTTCTTCCGTTTCTAGTATGCCAGCATACGTTCGAACAAATCCCGGGAACCATTATACTGATCATCGTCAGTCAATAAGCGATGAGTCCACAAAATCGGACACGACTCTTGAAGATACAATGCCACAAAACATTCAATCTCGACAAAATCGTAGACCATCTTCGAATTTAGTGATTAAACCACCAATACTATTACACTCGAGTCCAAAAGGGCGTAATAGCATTGACAGTGATCAGTGGTCATTCAATGAAAATTTATCAACATCGGCGTCAGCACAACAACAAAATAGTGATAACCAAATATTATTACCAGCTAAACCAATGATCTCTTCCCCGCAACTTCCCGAATTACCATTAGCTGCGAAAACAAAAGCATCTGAGAATTACAATGATCTTCCGACATTAAGACCACGCAGTAGTTCGCAAATGAAGCGCACTGGTCGACATTTTAATGCACCAGAAATAATTGCGACAATGCCACGTGCTCTACCTCAAATGCGAGCTACGACACCAACTATTGAGTTGGACCCGCCCGGACCTGAGATTATGGGAGATTTTTTGAGCTCGTTGCAGAAAATCGATGGCGCAGTAGCTGGTAGCCGTAATGGTGAATTAACACAACAGTTGTAGATCATTATTGCAATGAGGATATTTTTTTGACGAGTATTTTTAAACAATTCGACTTGGTTAGTTTTTGTTATTAGAAAAGGCATTAAATTAGCATTTTTTGAGCGTGACTTGATAGATGGGAGTAAACAAAAGAATAATATATCTCCAAACTCAAAATTTATTTCTCCAAAATCAAAATTTATTTATGACATATTGATGGACTTTAATTTATTTCCTTTTGAAACAAATACAAAAGACAATTGGATATTTAAAAAAGCGTACATATTTTTTGACATGAACATATTTACATACACATACACATATACACAAAACGCATATATTCATTATATATATTATATAGCATAATTTTTGTGGAAAAAGTTGATTGCTAGTCAAACAGTTATCATGAAATTAGAAGTTCTATAAGAATTGCATGTATATTCTGATGTGATTGTAGTTAATTAACTTCCTGACGAAATATTTCACATTATCGTAATATACGTGGTAATGGAGTTACGGAATATCCTGATGCAGAAGAAAAACCTCTAATTGATTTTATACTAGTATAATTATAATGGACCAGTATTGTAACTATTCATTATTCCAATGCTTCAACAAGTGTTCTCTCAACTCTGGAACGGTATTCATTTTCTTTTTGCATAAATGACATTTCATGGGAGCTTTCAATAATTCTTCGTAAAAGTCTTTATCGAACTGTATATACAAGTAGATAAATTTAATTGGAAAGTCGATTCAAGTAATAATGCACAAAAAGCTCACGTGAATTTTTCCGTTTTCCTGCAATGTTTTTGATATCTCGTCTGGGTCTTTGAAAAACTCGGTGGTAAATGAATTCCAATGTTTTTTATTTTTTAATGTTGGTGAGATAAAGTCTTGTGAGATTACGTGCATGTGAAGTTGTCTATCCATTAATTCTTTTAGTAAACTGGTTATTTTTGCAATGTCTACCAATAACAGGTAAAGATGTCTTACTTCATACTCGGTACTGTATGAAATCCCATTCGAAATCGAAGTTTGGGATCTTCTTGTTTTATTCTATTGGAAAAAATTTATCAATACATAAAATATTCACATATTCAAAAATTTTTTATATAAACTTACCTCTCAATAACCCACTCGCCTTTCTCTTTCATCGTTTGAATCAATTGTAAATCATCACTGGTCAACTCATCAATAAAATTAATCCTACGTCTTGGCATCACCAAAAAATGCTTTTTTGCTTTTGGAAATTTATCCCAAATGATAACAAATTCGTTGTCATAAAAGTACACTTCATTATCGGGATATTTCTCCGGGTTTTCAAGATATCCGAGAAGAGCATTTTGCCAATGAAATCCTTTATTGGCTTTTTTGCCGAACGAAGACTTTGAAGTGGAAGAACTAGAATCACGAGATCCCTGCATCAGAACGTCAACTAAAAAAACACACGTTACAATAAATTGAATTGATAAAAAGATATAAATAAAACAATTATTAAATTAAATTAAATTTTACTAACAAGCTGACTTAGGTTTTTCCTTGCTCTCTGTTTTAGATTTTTCTTCTTGTCCTTTGGGTGTATATTTCTCGCCACGTATAATGCATAGAAATGCATCAAACATCGATCTATACGCGTCGCTCAACAGTTTTTTTGATTCGGATATTATGACAGGATTCGATTGCGTTGAACTCACATTTGGTGAAACCACATATATAATCTGTTAAAATAAAATTTGTATATAGTAACTTATTTTACTTGATGAATTAATATGGATTGTTGATTGAGAGCATGCCTGTTCTATCCCATTCCGCTGACAAAATTCATTATCGCCTGGAACTTTTATAGGATAGGATTCACCAATCTATATATTATTGGTCATTGTGTAATTAAAATTGAAATGGAATAAAATTCTTGAAATAAATTAATTAATTAAATAATTTACTATTCCAGGTTTTGAATACGCCTTTTTTATCTCTGAAGCTAATACAGGTCCGATGGCTTCAAGAATCTTTCTATTGAAATGACTTGTATCTAAATATATTTGTAAAATCGATAATAAAATATTTTTGATTTCAAAAATAAAAAACCAAATGCATAAGAAAAACTGTCTGACCAGGTTTAAGACGCCAAGTAGTTTCGCAAACAATATATCTATAAAAAAATAAATGAAACTATTAATCATCAATAAAAAAACAAATAATAAAGCATTCGACTTAAAATAACCTTGATTCTAAACCAGAAATAAAAGACATTTTATCTGTAAACAATTCGTTGACTAGGCGCAATCGAGTTTCTTTAATATCTTGACTTAATTGCTTCATTCATGGTTATTTTTATACATAGAATATTCATCACCATCATCTCGAAAATTAAAATTCTTTTGTTTTAAATTCGGTTTAAATACCGTTTCATAAGCTTTTAATACATTCGGATCCGGATCGTAAAGTATTAATTCAACGGATCCAATATCATCGTTGTTATGTTCATTAAATTTATGTTTGGATAGGAATTCCTTGATTACCTAATTTTTAGGATCAAAATTTCATCGTTTAATCGATTCATTTTATCAAGAAATTAATATGAAAGCCATACATACATTGCAAGCCACAGGGACAGCTTCTCCAATTGGGACTTTACCAAGACCAGTAGAAAGTGACGGAAACACCAAGCGTACAATATTTTCTTTATTCTGTTTTTAAGTAACACATGTAGATATGAATTTCGATATTTATTATTACAGCAACTTATTACAAACCAATTTACGACGTTGGTTTTTGTTATCAGAAGAGAAAAAAGAATGCATTGTTGATTTGATTTTCTATCAAGTGTTTTTGTGTGTGAAATTTAGAAATTCAAATTTTCTGTTCCTTATCAATAATACTTTTTATTTAAATTTTAAAAATATAAAAAAACTACAACGAAACAAAATATGGTCCGTTGCAAAAATGATACACCAAAAAGTAAAAGTAAAGCTTTTTTAATTATAATTATGTTTTTTAATCTAATTGTTTGTACTATTTTTATTCTTTTAAATTAGGAATTTGTATGTATTTTGCAATAATGTTCTAGGATTTTATACATATCCAAATTATCAGATATATGCTTGTAAAGTTCATGATGAAATCTAATGAAATGTTTTTATTCATATCTGTGATTGGTTGATTGACCAGTAGTGTGAGTGCATTTATTGAATCTGGGACAAGTTTAATAAAATGCCGGGTAGTACAAACCAATAAGAATGCGCAAATTTTAGATCAGTCCAATAAGAATACGCAAATTTTTTATCAGTCCGGCAAAACAAATCTGACACAAAGAAAATGAAAAATGTGAAAAATACAGGAAACGCATGCTTAAGTCTAGTTTGAAGCACTAATAAAAAATGTCGGGGAGACAGTTTTACATATAATCTTAACCTCAACCTAACCCTAACCCTAATCCTAAACCTTTAAAATCAATCTTTAACATTGTGTTACCGATCTACAAACTTGTCCCAGATTCAATAAATGCTAAATTACGATATTATGACGTCAACGATATTCAACGTTAAAATATAGATACAGTATATGCAAGTATGATCGAACCACTTTTAAAGCCGAGATTCACACGCACAAGATGGTTTTCCAAGTTATAAAAGACGTTTAAATTCTATTATTATTAATTAAAAAGATGTCATATCAAAATCCAAACAGTGGTTCCGATGAACATCCAGTTATTCGAAAATACGAAACACAATTTCGTAATTTAGTAAGTCAATTTTTATACATTGTAAAACTACCAATTCTAAATACTCATATTCTAAACTACAAACGAAACTTGTTAACAGTTTAGCGACCTAGCCAACGATTTTCGCGGTCAACTTGGTTCAGCAGGTGGTGTTCGCGGGATTGGAAATGAACTAATTAATCAAACGTTTGGTGGTGCAAGTGGCCCTGCTATTGACATGTAAGAAGCATTCATATTATTAATTATCTCTACAATCTTGGTTAATTTGATTTTTATATCAAAAAGCTACGAGGGAGAGAATGAATGGATTGCTCATGTAGAGGTTGCTGGTGTACCACGCGAGAACATTACTGTGAGTACTATCATCTACTCAAATTGATTATATATTATATTGATTTTATAATATCTCGTTAAAAACTCCACAAAAAAAGCTTGACGTACACGGTCAAGAACTAGTAATCAGCGGAGAATATAAAGAACATAAAGACCTTTCTAGCCACAACATTCTCCGAAAAGAACGTAAATCCGGTAGTTTCAAAAGAAGTGTCACGATTCCACTTGGATACAAAACGGAGGATATTGATGCACATTATCAAGATGGTATATTAACGGTGAAGATTCCAAGGAATCACGCATTTCAACCAAAACGTATCAGTATTAAATAATCAGATTTAGTATTAATAATTCGATTTATTTCATATTATTGTATATTGATTTATCCTGTTTATTGGAAATGAAGTTAAATTACAACATATTGTTTCCCAAATATATATATATATATATACCTAATGCTCCCTATTAATCCTTTTGCAAATCAGCAAATACATAACAAGCAATCTTTAAGATGTTCCGTTTCTCTCCCTCAATAATGGTTCCACTTCTGAATGCTGTTGCTGTTCGAATTCGTCATCGCTATCAGGCAATCTTTTCCCTTTAAATTTATCAATTCCATTATGATCGCTGTTATTTACTCGATTTGAATTTTCAATTGAACCATATTTAGTATTGGAATTGGATGGAGCAGAAGGAATACCCGAAGCAGCAGGAGTTGTAGGCGAAGAACCTTGAGGATTTGTTGACTTATCTTCGTTTTTACTGAATTTTCCTCTTCGTTTATCAATCACACTATCTGTCGTAATTCGTACACTTTCGGGAGACTTTGATCTTGATCTAGATTTCGAGTTGTTACCAGTACCATCTTTATCAACGACGACGCAGTCATCTTTATTATTGTTTGTTATTTTTTCGCTAGACAATGTTCGACCCCAATTTGGATTTTTGGCGTGAGCTCCAGCTCGATGGATAGTAAGAAATGGTCGTGGTTTCATTTGGCGAGGTGGTCGTCGAACTACTTCAACTTTTTTGTGAACTTGTTTTAATGCGTTAAATTAGTAACATCAATATTAGGAGTTTAATTAATGATAGTAAGTTAAAAGTCAATAATACCATCAACATAAACATCTGTTTCATCAATAATTTCCTAAATATTAATTGATCAAATTAAAAATTGAATCAAAATAAATACAGTTGAATATATAATAATAAGTTTTAATATACCTCTGCAATCAATTCTTCAATCACATCTTCCAAAGTAATCACACCGAGTGCGCCACCCTCACCACCAGGATTCTCGGTGACAAGCACCATATGACCTTTTGTTTGTAAATAAATAAAATTATTCTAAGGGATTTGAAAAAAATTGATTTTTTAACAAAAAATCAATTACTTCTTCCTTCCTGGAAAAAATTCAGAATATCAAGACAACTAGTATCTGGTGATGTTTCCGGCAAAGAACTCAATGTGAAAACATTGACTGGTGATTCATCTTCAGGATCATAGGATATAAGCTTCTTGACAAGAAGCATTCCGATAAAGTTCGTGGGATTTGGCGGTTCGTATATTGGTATTCGCGAATACCCAGCTATCAGGATCTATTTCAATCGATCATAATAAAAATCATGATGAATAAAAGAAAGAAAAAGTACAAGGAAAAACAATAAATCACCTCATCGACAGTTTTCTGATCTAATATATGATAAGCACTCAGCGTATAAACATCCGCCAATGGAGTCATCACAACCGAAACGGGTTTTTCACGAAGTTCCAATACTGCACTGATTATTGTCACTTCATCTTCGTTAAGACTTTCAATTCCGCCATTTTTATGTAGTGATACAAAGGTTTTTAGTTCTACCGGAAAAAATGATTTAGTATTTAATTGCAATAGAAAAATAAAAGTATTAAAAAATAAATAAAATACCAGATTTTCGATATATTGTGCCATGATGTTCACCTAAACAGTAATCTAACAAATCGGCAATTGGATGAGCCACTGGATACATGAGATACATTAAAAGCAAGACAAACCTTTAATCAAATCACATATTAATACAATATAATAAATATTTAACGATAATTATGGTTAGCATAAAGAACAAAAAATCAAACGATATAGACTTTCATTTAAATATAAAATTAATTACCACGAGCAACCGGCTCCAATAGCAAGTCCATACCTCACGCAAATTGCTATAATAACAAAGAAACAATAAGAAGATTTAGATTTTATTTAATATAATATTAAAATACACAATTATTAGATGATGAAAGGACGACATTTAACAAACCTTGTGGAATAATCCTAATGGAAATTCAGCAAAAAAACGAACAATTAATAACTGACGAAAGGCCAAAAATAATAATAATAACAATTAAATAGAGCATAAAAATTAAAACACCAAAAAAATCACAATTAATGAAGTTTACCGAAAAAATTTCTTCAACCTCAAACGCAAAACCAATGTCAAATGTGAAAATCAAAAAAAAATACATACTCTCCAAATAACACAATCAACGCGGTAGATATTAAAACGGCAGGCCAGCCTCCACCCCACACAGAATCCATGATAATCGGCAATGTTTCATTGACAATCACGTTCGAGAGTAGCAATGTCACCAGCACCCAATGTTTACCACGATTCAATAACTCTAATACTTCTTTCGCGTGTTTACGTTCATCAGTCTCGCCTGACACCACCAACACGTTTAGATTTGTTTCATCAAGTCCCATCAAACCTATCGTGAGACCTTGAAATTCGCCAGAAGAGAATCATATTATAAAAAAAATGTTAACGAAAATCTAAAATTGTGTGATGATCTTAGATATTGCTACCACGCTAATCTGCCCATCACCAAATCCAAATTATATACAGACCAGCAAAAACTCCACCCAACAAGACCAACACAGCAATCGCAAACAATTTAATCCAGAGTTCCGTCATAGACATTTCTCCGACTATCGGAGGTGACGGTAAATAGTCATTTTCATTAGATATTAGGCTAAAATCCTTATGACTTGACATTTCTTGTTGACTGTGAAATAAATTAGGGACTGTAGGGAATCCATTCAGGGAACGTAAAAGTGGGAATAGAAAAGTAATAGAGCGCAAATACGTATAGAGTAATATATTTGGCATTGACCAACAGTGTAAAGATATTATTTTGTAATTTGAAGAATACGTATGTGGTTTTTGAAGAATATGTGGGTTTTTTTTGAGAATTATCGATATTAAAAAACGCGTAATTTATATGTTTGATTGTATTGATACATCACCAACAGTACGTCACAAGGCATGGATTTTTTAACTGTGTGCAACAAACATTACAAAATTAAAGTTTAATTCTCCATCTACCAATTTATCAATGGTGGGTGGTTGCATAGGTTATCGATATGATTGGTTTCTGAACAATTAATATTGTAATTTCGGAATATATTCATTGAAAAGATATTTATTTACTTCATCGTCATCATCGTTACTTTATTAGATCAATAAAATAATAAATAAAATATCAACAAAAAAGGACATATCAGACATAATAATAAGAAAAAATGTATGCTTCTTTATACAAAAAATGCAAGGGGAAAAAAGAATTACAAAAATAAACAAAAAGAATTGGCTCAGGAATAATAGTATACATATACATACATATACACAAAAAGTGACTCGATTAATCAATCAATAATTAATAGAATCCAAAAATTTAAAGATTTCTCTCCTTCCTAATAATAATCCCACCAAAAAGATCAAATAACGATATCATCATAGGTGCTAATGATAAATACGAAAACAGTAAAAATAATGATAAAATGATGCAGAAAATAAAATAAAGCCAATAAGATATAGATAGAGATGATTTTTTTTGGTATGAACAGATTAAGCTCCGAAAGAAATTGGTTGTGTATGTGATACATGTGTGACTTTAATATGCATAGAAAAAAGGATATTCTGTTGAGCATGTGCGAATGAAAAATATAGGATTTATATACGTATGTATTTATGTATAAGAAATATAGTAAAAAAATATACTATTCTCTTTGCTACCTAAATCCCTTAATTTCTTAATGCTAATTCTTTTCCGCAATCCAGAACGGTAAAAAGAATCAACAAAAAAAAATTAAGAACATCAATAGCAAAAAAGAAAGACTGGCGCAGCCAATCAAATGTGTGGGGGTTATATATACTTATATAATATATATAAATATGGATAGTTAACAAATGAAAAAAAGAAAATATATGTACACAAAATACATTTTTCGATCACGTTGATTTGACGATTGATTGAATTCAAAAAGGGGATAATCAAAAGTGTGATCAAGGTGTTCCAAACAGTCGCGTTAGACTTTGATCATATGCAACTGTATAAGTAATCGACGGAGACATTTCTAACAGCTGATTAGTTATATGTTGGAATGGACCTTGAATATCAAAATCAGAAGGTATAAATGATCCTGTTGTTGATTCCGTAATAATAATATTATTATGACCGTTTATGCTGTTGAAACTATTAATGTTGTTTGACTGATGATGTGATGCTGACATCAAAGGCAATGATGATTGATTCTGATGATTTAATACTTGATTATTGTTATGGTTTGGTGAATTTCCATCAGTGAAAATATTTGGCGAGCTACGACCTGTATCAAATAATGTCCACGATGGAATGATACTTTGTGCTCCTCCTGCAGAGTGAGGCGTTGGAGGTGGCGGCTGTTGAATTGAATCAGTACTTGATGTGGCGGTGATGGAAGGTGACGGTATCGGACTGGAAATTGTCCAAAGTGGATTATTTGCTAAAGAATTTGACGAAGAAGAAAGTGAAGAAGGAGGATACAGATTATGCGGTGACATTGATCCTCGATGATGATGATGAAATTGAGATTGCGAGGATGATAATTGTTGAAGATATGTAGAAGGTGGTGATGACGATGATGACATATGAAGTGACGATGATGAACCTCCAGGTGTTGTTAATGGCGGTGAAGGATATGGCTTCTTTATGCCAGCCATAATAGGTGATAAAGATGAATAACTGTTATTATTATGATGCTGATTACTATAATTATAATTGTTATTGCTGTTATTATTGTGGTGGTGGTGGTTATTATTATTATTATTATTATTATTATTAAGAAAAAGCGAATTCTTTATATCATCAGTACTATCAGAAGCACTTGATTTTCGCCGAGTAGGTCGTTCAATTTGAAATGTGGATGTATTTGTCGTAAAATCACCCAAATTTTTCTTGGATCCTTCCAGACTATTATCGGAAGCACTTGAACTTCGTCGCTGGATAATAAATGATAATCAATCATTTATCTAATTTAATTAATTAATAATCAGTTGAACACCTACCGAAAATCCCGAATTATTTCCCTTTCTCCTTGGTTTGTATTTGTAGTTCGGAAACATTTGTTCGTGAACACGTTTAGCCACTTCCGCAATAATTTCATAAACTTGTTTAACCTCTTGCGGTTCAACATTCCATTTCTCCGAGGCCATCCTCGAAATTGATCCAACCCGAGCTCCAAACTCAATTTCAGCACCCTGCTCAGCAACCAATTTCGCCTGGAGATCTTTACGATAGATCACCCAAGGATTCTGTGGACGTGGTGGAACCCCGTTTCTGAATTTTCCCTTAGGTTTGATCAGTTCTTCGATCGAGAGTTTTGTCTGTTGCAGGATTTTGTTGTGGGTTGCGGGATCGAGAGTGGATATTATTTCTGATAGTACATGTGAAAAGTTACGGCTTTGATCTGTGTTATTATTGTTATCGGTGACGATGTTGGTGTTGTTGAATGTAGTAAATTTTTGATGTATTTCAGGATGTGTAGTGAGGCCAGCAGCACTTTCATTTGGTGTTTTGGTCGGAAGAGTGACAATAAATGCAGTGTGTGAAGTTATGTTAT
Source organism: Ambispora gerdemannii (assembly GCA_910591945.1). Lineage (NCBI taxonomy): Eukaryota > Fungi > Glomeromycota > Glomeromycetes > Archaeosporales > Ambisporaceae > Ambispora > Ambispora gerdemannii. The sequence continues at coordinate 17,417 of CAJVPL010000056.1, forward strand.
TATTTTTACCATCACCAACGCCAACGCCAACGCCACCTCGTTGTTGTGTTTTATTAGCCATTGTTATTTTGTTGTAGTCTCGTTGAAGTTTCTTTATTTCTCGAGACTACCGCCAATTTTTTCACTCGAGATATCCCGCGTCGCGTTTACACTCCAGAATACCCAATAAAAAAACAATAAGAACACGGGTCTATTTCTTCTTTCTTAACTTCTTTTTTTTCTTTCTTTTTTTCTTTTTTCTTAGTTATATATTTATTAAAGTAACAGAAAAAAAGAAATACTCTCTTTCTTTTGATATTATATTATTATATTTTTAGTTTGTTCGTGTTTGTTTTCGTCTCGTTTCGTTTTTTCGTTTCTTTGAAAAAAAACAATATAATAATGTAATAATAATAATAAATAAATAATAAAATAATGATGATGATAATGGTGATAACGATGATGAATAATGAAATAAATAGGAACTATTGTTCTCTTTCTTTAGTAGATTTGGTGGGTTGATAACTACTAGAGGTTGGTTGGAAAATAGTTGAGTTGGTAAAATGGATATATTGGTGAAGTCGGTCGTTTTTCCAGATAATTATTTGTCTTTCTTCGTCAAGTCAAATCAATAACAAAATATAAAAAATGAGAGAACTGTTATTACTATTAAATTATTAAATGAAGTTAACAATAATAACAACAGAGATATAAGGAGAACGTAATTAAATTACAATCATTATTAGTTGCATTCGTCGTATCTGTAGATAGTAGTTGTTACTATTATTATTTGGATCGTTCGTCACATTAAGCCACCCGGAAATTTACATTGTTTTCATTCTTCCTGTCGATATCTTTTTTTAGTACGCACATTGTTTCTCTATTATTACACATAGTAAGTATTATAAATACAGTATAAATAATTACGTATATTCCAAACAAGTGTACAAATTCAGCATATCGATAATACGAAATACAGAATACAATTTGCAAGAAAGATAACAGAAACTAGACAGACTATACCCAATCCATCAACCATTTCAACCATTTCTATTCTATTCTATTCCAAATTCCACATTTCTTTCCCACATTCTATATCCATTTCGTCATTTTCGAGTTTCAACTTGGCCAAATTCATTGAAGACATATTTATATACATATATATATATATATGTATATGTATATGTATATAAATATGTATATGTATACACGTTCATACACATGTATATTCATTCTACCACCTCCGATTACATTCGTAGAAATGATATAAATGAATGACGAATACATATAGTTTCGGAGTGCATAGGAAGTAAGTTGGCGCAAATTCAAATTTATCATCATGGTAGCGAATAAATATCACGTGTAATCATTTAATTATATGAAACGATATCGATATTAAGAATATGTGCATATGGCAAATATTTCGTGTGTTTTCAATTTGGGATAACAGATCTTTTTCCAAACGTGTAATATAATGAGAAAACGATAATGGGATTAATAATAAATATTTAGATGATTGGCGACAAAAATAATGTTTATGTAAGGTTAATTGTTATTGTTGTTTCGTTGAATGATGAATTTAATGTATCAATGAATGAGCCACGTTCTTTTTAATCTCTTCCATTTGTCCTACAGCTACTTTCTATCACTAAAGAATTCAGCATACGTATTGAATATTTGATGTGCATGCACCACACAAAATAAGGCTAATTGTATAATGAAGGTGAAATATTTCAAGATATTGTTGTTTTTTTGGAAGATTACTTTATTTAGATATAATTGACAAAAAAAAATGATTATTTATGATAGACACACCGCAGAAAGAAACGCAGAACCCAAAACTAAAGAGAATTCGGAGTTTATTTTCCATACAATAATTATAGATCTGTTGTCTTACACTAATATTGACAAAGGTACTCTCATCCACGATAATATTCTCTTGCTTTCAATAATTTAAAATGATCAAATTGTTCGTTGATCTGTAAAGTATGCTTAAATCCACATCTTATCTATCCAATGAGTAGATTAAGAAATTTAAATCGTGCCACCTCAAATCCGAAATTGTGCGTGATAAAGCATGGCAACTACACCCGAGCCTAATATTAAAGATACATTGAAACGTGTATCAATAGCAACTATATTATTAGGTACAATTATATAATATATATTTATCGGTAATTTATAATAATTTATTTGTTATTTGACCAATGTACAATGCACATTAAAAGCTGGCACCGGTTCAGCAGCAGGGGGAACACTTGGATTAATTCGCAATGAATCAGTTTCTCTATATGCGAAAAATATGGGAATAAATTTTGGTATTTTTGGATTGCTATTTTTTGGTAAGATGATTTATGATTGCGCGATCGAATTTTTTTGATTATTGGTCAAAGGTGAAAATTTTTGATCTTTATTTTACGGGACTCGATGTTAAAATCAGGAACACGAGAATCACTATTAAGAAGTCAGCGACAACAAAATTCTTCAGTTGGATTGCTTAATTCTCAAGTCAGAGATTTCGATGAATTATATTGTAGTGCTTTGGCTGGAGCAACAACTGGGGGTTTATTGGCTGGTCTAGCTCGTGAGTCTTCTTCACTTGCTTTCTTTCTTAATAAAATGACAGTAGCTTTACTCAAATAATACAATCAATTATTTGAATTATAAAAAGGTGGACGAAAAAGTATTATATCAGGGGTATTAGCATATGGTCTAATCTGCGGCACAGGACAATTTATATACACGAAAATGTATCGACTACGACAACACTTGATTCTCCAATCGCTTGAAAATGAGCGAAATGGTCAACCAAAAAGAGGATTATTTGAATATGTTTGGTCGGGTGAATGGTCACCTGTCAGGATTAGAAGGTTGTCTCGTGAAGAATCGACAAAAATAAGAATGGAAAAAGAGGTATTAGAGGAATCAAAAGAACCTTGCTCGACATCGTCATAATGAAATTAATAAATAGTAATATATAACGTTTTGTATATGGCCCATGTATCATACCTCTCTTTTGGAATTTGAGCCTTACTGAATTTACAATCAAAAATCTCTATCTTCTCTTCGATAAATAAAAAAAATAAATTTATCTGAACAAAAAATTACAACAAAATACGCTCAGGTGCCTCAACAACTTTAGCGAATCGATCCAAAAACTCTGCAGCAACCACTGGATTCACCACACGCTCATCGATACTCAATTGTACACTAATAATATAACTTGTGTCAACGCGTGGTGAAAGTCTTTTTTGAATCATTTCTTGTGACTCAATAGAGGGTGATCTGCTTTTGTTTTTGGGTAACGGGATTATCCCGCCAAGATACTCTATAATGTCTAATGCATCATCATCTAGCGACGATGATGAAGACAATATCGAATCAGGTTTAGAACCAAGATAATCCAGTACATCTGAATCATTTGTATTATCGGTAACATCGGGGATTTCGGTAACAGGACGAACACTACCAATTGCCAGTATGGAAGATTGTGGCGGATTTATAATACCTGTGAACTCATCTACTCCAAGCATACCTAAATTCGATATACTATAAAAGATAAAATTAGATTCACATATAAATCACCAATTGATCAATAATGAAAATACTCGCCTAAATGAACCACCTTTATACTCTTCCGGCAAAAGTTTACTCTCTTTTGCTTTACTCGATGACTCTTTTATCAGTTGAGAAATGGTCTTTAATCCTTTCTCCTCTGTTTTTCTGATGACAGTTTGGGTAATTTCAGATGGTGCAGCAACAGAAATATCAATATCGGTATTTTTTGAAGTCAAGCTTTCGGAGGTTGGATCGTAGTGCACATTGAATTCAGGTGATTTGTGTAGTGCTATCGACGCAGCTTTTACAAAAAAGTCGTTCATTGTTATATTTGTTTTGAGTTGTTCTAATTAGTTGAATAAACGAAAAATTTAGAAAGGAATTGAAAATCGTATCGTAAATCATCTTCTGTAAAACAAATACCATTAATTGTCTGTCTAAACTTCAAAAATTCATCAATGTTGATAGTTTTTGAGATATAAGAATGCGGTATCGCTGATTTTGATTCAATCAATCGGGAGGCTTCGACTTTTTTTCTCGAAGAAATATCCAAATCTTTGTACTTGGATGATTCACGTGTTGACTAAATTATATATCAATGATTTCAAGAAAAATAAGCACCAAGGTAACAAATACTTTCACATTTAATAGCTTAATAAAATACCTTTATTGGCGCAGCCACTGTCGGCGAAGGCTTTGTACGATCCTTTTCCACGTCTCTTTCTTGTTCCTTTGCAGTTTTGATTCGAGGAGCTATTTTCCCAAGATATGTCAACACATCGCCTTTCAATAATCGTCCTTTTGGACCGGTTGCCGTGATTTTCGTGGCGTCACTTATTCCGCTCAGTGTAAGTAGATGTAAGACTGCTGGTGAAAGTGGAGCAGAATGTTTTGGGTGTATTGATGTTGGCGGAGTAGTAGTGGGTGGTGTGAATGCGGAATTTGTATAAAAATATTTCGAATTCCATTTCAATTTAGAACTAGAACTAACATCAAATATTGAGAAAAACCGATTTAGGAAAATGCCTTCATTAAAGTTGGTTTTAATATTATTGACATTTTTAATTCTGTACATCGTTTTCTGTTCTTTTGTCTTTTTCGAAACGATGAAAAAATCGAATTGCGTGACAATTAACGTGATTTCGTTTAATAATGAAGCAGATCAATCGATCATTATAAAGAATTTTCGAAACATAATTCTTTTGATAGTTATATTTTATACAATTGACATAAAATGTAATAAATTCCTTTGTGAAGAATATAATAAAAATGTATTCAAATCTCAATAAACATTATCTTTTCATAATACATTTACTTGTATTTCTTTTGTTATGTATCAGCCATAATAATAATATTTTTCTCATTCTCAAAAAACAAATTAATTGTGGAGGTAGTTGTGTTCTTGCCGACGAGGAACAGAAAAGTATATATGAGAAGGATTTGGTTTCTACTTCAATAACGGTAATTGATTGGCTAAATGGTCTTATCAATTGAATGATCGATCGATTAATATATATTTTGGATTTTCTACAAACAAAAATAGTATCAGGAAATAATCGATCATCACGATAGATTTTTAAAACCAAATGCAAGCGCTATTAAATATTTTGATGGTGGTCCTACTCTAGCGTATGTCACGCCTTGGAATAGTCATGGTATCTATTATGAAGAAAAAAGATATCTTTCAATGATTGCTGAATGTTTGTTATATTGATTTCTGTGATTTAAAGGATACGACATTGTAAAAATGGTTAAAGGAAAATTTGAATAGTATGTTTTTGAATATTGCTTTGATTAATTATTAGTTTGTATTATTACAATTAATTATTATTGATTGTCTTGTTATTTAATTATATTATGTAGTGTGAGTCCAGTATGGTATAATATTATTCGAAGGTATTTTTCGAGTTTGGGCTATCATAATTATTTTTATTTAATCAATTCATTGATTATCGATTTTAAAATCAAAAAGACCTCACCTAAGAAATAAATATGATCTAACGGGTGCTCATGACGTAGACCAAACCTGGATTTCGGAAATACGCTCCAATAACAAAAAACAAAAATATGGAAAAATAGTGCCAAGATTTCGTACACAATCATGGACAGAAACGGACTATTTATCACTATTAAGCAGTCATGATGAGATGCAACAATTCGCGAAAGTACTAGCTGATGAATGTCACACACAGAATTTCGATGGATTAGTATTGGAAATGGGAATTGCTTCGATATTCTTATTAAGAGATTTAGTGCAAGAATTGGGCGAATTGCTGCATCAACAGGGAAAAGAATTGATTTTGGTGGTGTCGCCGATAAGAACAGGAGTTCCTCCTTCTTTGACTGCGGCACAGTTTGATGATTTTAGTTTTTTTGTTGATCGATTTTCAGTTATGGTTTATGATTATTCGACATCTTTGGGAAACAGGTAATTTTGTTATTATTTCGTATTTCTAATGTATTCTCAACTTAAGCAGAACTTTTCGTGATCAATTATTATTAGCCAAGGACCAAATGCAGATATCAATTGGGTGGAAGATAACATTCTTCACTTTACACCAACATCACGTAACAGAGATAAATTGCTACTAGGATTAAATATGTATGGTACTGACTACTTGGACTCTAAAAGATCTGACCCAATTATAGGAAAAGATATTATCAAAATATTAGAAAAGCATAAACCAAAAAAGATTACTTGGGATAAAGTATCGGCGGAACATCATTTCGAGTATGTTAAGACTGGTGTGAAACATGATGTCTGGTTTCCTACTTTGAAGGTTTTTATTTTTCTATTGTTGATTTTTTTGACGGGGATTTATTTTGACCTGATTTGTTGTTTATCATAGTCACTTGAGCAAAGAATATTATTGGCCGAAGATTATGGCACTGGATTGTCATTATGGGAAGTTGGTCAGGGATTAGATTATTTTGTGAGTATATACGTTTGATTTTGTTTTTTTTCTTTCATTGATTATTAATCAACGAATTTCTCTTTTTTTTAGTACGAATTATTTTGATTTTTTTAGATTTTGTATTAATGAATATTTTTATTTATTAAATAAACTATATGTGCTAATTCCGCCCAATCAAATTACTCTGATTTTTACAATGCATAGTTTCTTATTTCCTAAACTATCACTAATAAAGAATAGATCCCCATTTTTTTTAATTATCTCGGGAATTCATTAGTTACGTTAAAAAGCGCATACAAAATAAAAATTCGAATTAGAACTAAATGAAATTAGAAAAATGAATGATTTAATAGAACTTCGGGAAAAAGTCCAAATAACTGTTAGCAATAATCACAACAATGAACCACATTCATCCACAAAATACACTGTTTTGCCATCTAGCAGCGATGCCAGTAATATTACCTCTGATAAAGTAAACCCAAAAATAAATCCATCAAGATGGAACACACTAGAATTTTATTGCTATTATTTGGTTTTTATTATATGCGTCCCGATGATGTTTAAGATTGCTATTGATTTGAGTAAAGGTATTTTACTAGAAAAGTAATAGTTCTGAATTGAAATATTGAACTGAATTAATCTATTGTGCTAGATTCGCATCCAAATTATCCGTTGTACGCAAGAAGATTACAGAAAGGATGGATATTTGGGCGAAAAGTGGTAAATGCCAATAAATTGCTCAACAATTCTTTACATAAGTAAATATTCTCTCACAATCACCATTCTACAGGATAACAGCGATGCACAATTTGCTAGCCTTCGCAATAATTATCCAATCCTAACAATCGCACTGGTCGGCTATTTAACTCTGTCTCATATATATCGATTGCTATTCATACCAAAACCCCCAATAAAACAACCATCACAACATCTTAGACGCGCATACTTCTTTTTAGGATTTGCTTTGATCTTTCTGTATGTGCTGCACGGAAACGGCTTATTAAAGATTTTGATTATTTTGAGTGTGAATTATAGCATTTCAAGGATATTTAAGGGTTCAAAAATAAATATTGCTCTCACATGGATTTTTAATTTGATTATGATTTTTTGTAATGATCGGTATAATGGATATGCGTTCTCGATGATTAATGAACAATTGGCGTTTTTGGTATGTATGTATCTCCTTCTTTCTAAATTTTACTATTTAACTTTTTGTTAGATCTCAATTATGATATGTTAATTTTATTATGTAGGATCAAAATCAGGGTGTAATAAAGAGATGGTTTCTTACTTTTAATATATGTATGTTACGTATGATTGCTTATAACATGGATTATTACTGGACTTTTCATCATAACAACGTAGACTTGAATGAGGTAATCCAGGGAGAATCTCATGTAAATTTTTTTATAAATTATATTTATCTTTAATTCAAAAATAACCGATTGACATTTTTCTCGCTATTTTTTTTGAAAATAGAGAAATGATAGAGATCGTGCTCCACTCACTATAAAAGACCGAATTGATCATTCTTGCTTTCCTGGAGATTATAATTATATTTATTATTTGAGTTATATTCTATATACTCCATTGTATTTGGCTGGTCCAATTCTTACATATAATGATTATATCTCTCAGGTAAGTTTTTCGCTAATTAATATATGGATTTTGTTTTTATTGATTATATTCTTTATCATTAATATAAATATAATTTATTGTTGTCATCTGATTAGTTAAGATATCCACATAGAATCCACGTAAAGGCAACTTTTTTATATGGAATAAGGTTGATTGCTGCAGTTCTATGTATGGAATTGATGCTTCATTATGTGTATGTTGTGGCCATTAGTCAATCGAGAGCGTGGATAGGCTATACGCCAGCTCAATTGAGCATGATTGGGTATTTTAATTTAAAGTTAATTTGGTTAAAGGTAAATTTAATTGTATGGAAGTAGAGTTATCTTGATAAAATTCACATAATTTATTTGAATTTCTAGCTATTAATAATATGGCGGTTTTTCCGATTTTGGGCGATGGCAGATGGTATAGAGGTATACGAGAACATGACCCGGTGTATGAGTAATAATTATTCGCCTCAAGGATTTTGGAGAAGCTGGCATCGAAGCTTTAATTTATGGAATATTCGGTAATTTTAATTCTATCTTGTTCAAGCCAAATTATAATGGATGTTATTGTAACAAAATTTATTTTTTAGATACATTTATATCCCACTTGGTGGAAGCAAACATCAAACCATAAATATCTTAATAGTATTCACATTTGTCGCATTATGGCATGATATATCATTACGCCTGCTAGCTTGGTCATGGCTAATTTGGTTATTTATTCTTCCAGAAAATTTTGCGCAAACTATATTTTCTGCCAAAAAGGTAAATCTACTATTATAGTATGAATTGTTAAAAATTATGATGTAAAAATCATTATTTTTTGAATTTTTGGGATCTAGTGGAATGAATCACCATATTATCGACACATTTGTGCCGCCGGGGGAGTATTTAATATTTTAATGATGATGTTTGCGAATTTGGTTGGATTCTCTGTTGGATTGGACGGAATCAAAGATTTGTTGACACAGATTTTTTTGACGGTTGATGGTACTGTATTCTATTATATGAATTATTTGATTGATCTTTTCTTACTCCTGACATAAATGATGTATAATTATTCATTGTCTTTTTCAGGATTTATTTTTTTGTTGATTTCTTGTTTAGCAATATTTGTTGCTGTGCAAGTGATGTTTGAGATTAGGGAGGAGGAGGCACGAAGAAATATTCATACCAAAGGACGAGATTAAGTCCGATCTATTAAATATTCAGTCCTTCAATAAATTATTTGATTTCAATTAATGAATTTGTCTTTATTATTTCCCTGTTTCCTGTAATTATTATTATCTGTATTCAAGTTATCATTATCAATAAAAATCACATGTTTGGGGACATTGCTCTACCTAGAGGATTTGGTTTGAGAATGGGATTCGGTGAATTCGGAATCCAGGATTTAAAACCTTTCGACCAACACTAACTCCTAATTTGGGCTGATTCCATATCCGTTCACAGTATTCTTAATACTAAATAAATCAGTCAATAATATTGTTATACCAGTTCTTTGATTTTTAATTTATATAGCAGAAGATAATTTTAATGAAATATCTTTGAAATATCAGGTCATTCAAAATTAAATAAAATTTAAGAGATTCAAGTAATATTGTTACTGTTTTTATATGTTTTGGATTTTGCTTGGAATAGATACATGATTTGTAATATTTATTATCAATTATAACTATTATTTTCATGTAATAAAATATTTATCTAAAGATAGATAATGAAATATTTGTATTGTAACTTGCTAGAATAAGATCCAATTCAATATATTAATTTATTTCTTTATTAAATATTAATAATATTTTCAAGTTAAAGATTATAAGAAAAAATTATAATTTAGATACTTTTTAAATTAAAAATTATAATAAATGATATTATTATACATTATGAAGTATATTGTATATAAGTAGTATTCAATATGTTTTTATATTATAAAATATAAGAATTATATATTTATTGAAAATAAAAAAATTATTAAATTAATTTTCTATTTATATTTATTTATTTTTTATTAATTAAAATTATTACTTATATACACATTCCTACATTATATTACTGGAAATTGAAAAAAATATAATAAAACATACTAAAATTGATATTATTGCTTTATATTAAAATTTGTTATTTTATTAATAAAATAACAAATTTTAATATAAAGCAATAATATCAATTTTAGTATATTTTATTATATTTTTTTCAATTTCTAGTAATATAGTATAGGGATATGTATATATATTATTATTATTTTATATAATTTTATGACTTAATAAGAATATATTTTCAATATTTTTTATTATATCAAAGGATTTTATAATAATGACTTAATTAAATAATCTAATTATTAAATTAATTTAATATGATTTTTCAATTAAAATAAAAATAAAAATTATTAACAAATATGACTTTGTAATTTAAATAAATAAACTAAATTAAATATAATTTTATAATTAAAATAAGAAATCAAACTATAACAAATATAATTTTTAATTAAAATAAAGATCATAAACAAATTAAAATAAAGCTAAAATTCAAACTAAATTCAATTAAATAAAAACTTAAATAAAAATAAGATAAAATAAAAAAATATTAATTATTAACTTTTAGCAAAGAATACTATTATTTAAAAATTATTTAAATTAATAAAGAACTTGATTTTGAATTGATAAATTTTTTTAACTTTTAATAAAATACAAATTAAATCAAATTTTAAATTAAAATTAAAATTAAAATTAAAATTAAAATTAAAACTGAAATTTGAATAGAAATTCAAATTGAAAAATTAAATTAAAAATTAAATTAAAATTTAAACTAAAATTCAAATAGAAATTTGAATTCTAAAAATAATTAACCAATAATATAAAAATATAATAATTTAATAAAATATAAAAACTTAATTATTAATAAAAATATAATATTTTTAACTAATAAAATTATTTTAGTAGTTATCACTAATAAATTAATTTGTTTTTTGTTTAAAAATATATAACAAATTCAGATTTTTGATAATATTACTAATTTTTTTGGAAGCTAATAATTTTTTATTATATTGTTTTATTTACTTGAACTAATTTTTGTAATATTTAACTTCTAACAAATTTAGTTAAATTAATTCTAAATTAGTATTTCAATTAGATTAGGTTTAATTTGTAATCTAACTCAGAATACACATTTTGGATCAGATTAGATTAGAATCTAAAATAATTTAAATCAGTCTAAAAATTATTTTTTATTTAATATTAATTGGAATTAAATGAAATTTTATAAGCATATTGCTATAGTTACTTTAAATAAAGAGTTTCTTCACTTTTGGTAAAAATATTATATAAATTAAGAGAGAAAAATAGATTAATAAATTTATTAGTACAAAAATAAGAAGAAAAAATATTAAAAAGGTGTGTTCAAAGGAGAAATAAACTAATAAGAAGTATTAACTAAAAACAAATAGTATTAATATTTTTATATTTGTAGATATTATCACAAGTTTCAGGCTTAAATAAATACTTTTATAATATGAATATTCAATTAATATCTATTGTGATCTTTATTATTTATTAATTTTGATCCAGTTATAATAAATTTTTTTTATTTTATTAAGATAAAACAAAATATTACTACTATTAATAAATATCTTTCTTTGTATTTACTTAGTATAAGAATAATTTTATAATAATATAATACTAATATTTTATAGCAATCTGATTGAATATTTAGTAATATATAATAATGCAAATATAATAATATAATTATATATAATTAATTTATTTATTTAATAAAGATAATCAAGTAATAGATATTTAATTAAAGATATTTTATTTAAGTTATTAGTTGAATTAATTGCTATAACTTGTTTTTTTACAGTTACAAGATCAACTATATTTATATCTAATATTTTTATGATTAACTTATTATAATTATATATATATTAAATAAATATAATATAATGAATAATATTAATATATCTAAGAACTTACTATTTCTGCTATCTCTACAATCTATATTTATATAAATTATATAATTATATAAATTATCAAAATTAGTAAAATTATAAAATTATAAATAATAATAATAATAATAATAATAATAATAATAATAATAATAATAATAATAATAATAAATTACATATAAAATTATATATATATAAGTTACATATAAAAATTATATATTCAAATTATATAATTTTAAATTCATTTAATAAAAATATAATAAATTAAATAATAAATAATTAAATTAAATTAAATAATTAAAATTGTTAAATATATTAATTTATAATAAATTATTGTATATAAAAATTTTGACAATAAAATCTTATAAAATTTAAAATTTTTGCTTTATAAAAAGTTTTTATTTTAATTAATAAATATATTTTGTTTTTATATCAAAATAAAGCTAAGAATTTATATTTTAATATATATTTTTTGTAAATTTTTAGATTTATTTCATGAAATTCTTCTAATTGTAAAATATTTATAAAAATTTTTATTTTATAAATTCTTAGTTTTATTTTAATATAAAACAAAAAATATTTATTAATAAAAATGAAAACTTTTTTATAGAGCAAAAATTTTAATTTTATTAGATTTTATTATTAAAATTTTTATATATATAATAATAAAAGAAATTAATTATTAATAAAATAATTATATTACAGAATATTTTAATTATAATAATAATAATATTCTTTAATTAAAATAAATTTTGTTATTTTGAAAAATTTTTATAATTCTAGTTTCAATTATAATAATATAAAATTTAATTAATTTCAAAACTAAATTTATTAATTTTTTAGTCAAATTAAATTTATTATTATTAATTTTAACTTATTGACTTTAATTATTTTTAATATATAAATTTTTAAAAAGCTTTTATTTATTATTCTTGATTAATAAATATTTTTATATGATATAAAATAATTTTTGTGAAAATTTTTCATAATGACAATATTATATTTTTATTCTTTTTATTAAAATTTATTATTAATAAAAAATTTTGTGAATATTTATCTTGTTAATAAGATTCTTTTTGCTTTTGTTAAGATTTTTAAATATTTTATTAAGTTAATATTCTGTTAATTTTTAATTTATTTATTATTATACAAGCTCTTTTATTATTTTATTTGTTTTAATTTCTTAATTTTCTAATAGTTAAAGTTTGAAATTTAGTAAAATCATAACTTGTTATCTATAAATAAAATAAAATAATATAAATTTTATTATACTTTGTTATATTATTCAATATTCTAAAAGTATTAAATTCTATTTATTTTTATATAATTATATAATTTTTGCTATTAATTCACATAAAGTTCTATTTAATCTTTTAACTAATTTATTTATTTGCAAATAATATAATATTAAAAGATAATATTTTTTTTAATAACTTTAATATAATATTTTAATTAATTTATTTATTTACAAAAGTAATATTATAATCAGATATTAATTCTTTCAGAAAATCATATTGATAAATAATAACTTTATATAAAAATGATATAATTATTATAGCAATAATATTAATTATTGTTTTGATTTTTGTTTATTTAGTATTATAATTAATAATAATATAATTTTTAGCATAGGTAACTGATCTAGATAACTTTTTGAAAATTATATATAATATTCTGAAATTTTCTGAATATAAAAAATATTACAAATACTAATTATTGATATTATTACCATTTACTATTTTTCTTAATTATCTGATATGAGATATTATCAGATCTTGAGTGATATTTAATTAATTTCTATTTATAAATATTTATTTATTTATTTTTAATTATCTTTTATTTATATCTAGTAATATTATAAATTAACAATCATTTTATTTATTTATTATGCAATTTTTATTAATTATTAGTTATTATATTTTATTGATTCTTGATTCTAATTATTAATCTATTTAATTTATTTAATGTAACATCAATATTTCGCTAATTTCATTTGTAATACTTAGATTAATTTGTATTATATTTATATTATAACTTTATTATTTTATTGATTCTTTGCATCATTACAAATCTTGTAAATCTGTATTACTTTAATATGTATTTAAATGAATGTAATCTAATACAGAAAATTAGACATTTTGTAATTTATCTTTGGTCTTGACAATAATAAAAAATAGATTAGACTGCTGATTATTCTAATTATCTTACTCTTATTGAATTTCTTGTCTTCCTTGTTATAATAATTTATTATGTATTGAATTATTATTTATATTTATTATAAAGCTTCACTTGTAAAAATTATAAATACAATCTTTGTCACTTGATATTGGAACTCATATTTTAGAAAGATTTATATTATATACTTTTGCGTGAATACAATTACTATTATCTATCTCATGAATATCTTCATCAGTAAAGACCACAAACTGATGACAATATCTTTTTATAAATTCATAGAACTTTTATATCAGATATTATATTTATAACTTTTATATTTCAAATTAAGAATACTTGTCAAAATCTCTTAATAATTATCTAAATTTTATTAAAATTATAATAAATTATTAATAAATAAGATGCTGAAATTTTGAAATTTGTCAAAACTGAAATTTTGCTAAAATTCTAATTAATAATTAATGTATAAAACATTAAAACTCTACTAAAATATTTTTAAAGATATTTTGACAAGTATTTTTATTTCAAATACAATAAATCAATCACTTTAGAGTATAATATTTCAATATTCAATAATCTGATTTGAACAAAAATATTATGATTTGATTTATTTAATCTATATAAATCAATAATGATATTTTTGCTCAAATTGGATCACTTAATATTGAAATATTATATATTAAAATAACTAATTCATATTTATTAATCAATTTTTCATTAGATATTGATTATCAAAAAAATGAATCAGTCAATTTAAAATATAATATTTTGATTTTTAATAATTCTATTTGAATAAAAATAATACTATTTGATTTATCTAATTAAAATATTATTATTTTTATTTTAATCAAATTACTGAAAATCAAAATCTCATGCCCTAAATTGGATGATTCATTTTTTAATATCAAAAAATGAATTTGCTACTTAAAATGTAATATTTCGACATTTTGTAATCTGATTTGAACAAAAATATTTTTGTTTAATTCATCTTAACTAAACAAATCAAATAATAATATTTTTGTTCAAATAAAATCACTGAAAGTCAAGAATTAGATTATTAGATATTGAAATATATATTATGAAATAACTGATTATATTTGGAATATGAGAGTTTATGAATATACAATATCTGATATAAAAGTTCTATTAATCTATAAATAATCAGCATTTGTGATGTTCTTTGTGCTCAGAAAATTTCAGAATATTATACATAATTTTTTTGTTGATATAAGTCAGAAGTTTTAATATGATTTTTAATATCTTGATGCAATAATAATTCTTCTATTTTCATAGATCTAATTACTTTGAGTGATGTATCTTTGTCTTTTTTGTTTTGATGAAATAGTATATGTATATACATATACAGTTAAAGTTCGATAAAGCGAACCCTCGATAAAGCGAACTCGCGTTAAAACGAAGGATTTTCAGAAACAACCTATTAACAAAGAGCTTGATAAAACGAAGAATAATATAAATAGTACTTTATAACGTTAAGCGAAGTTTATTTTTTGAATAATCCGAGGTCTTCGGTTTATCGAACTTTAACTGTACTTACATTCTTAGATCATGTGATTCGTGCTCGGCCCAAATTATGTAATTTTGATGCGGAATTATATGTTTCAAATAAAGTATCAATATTTTGATTTATACTTTCGAAAAGTGAAATAAAATATGCCAAATTTAATTCATTCTTCACAAGCTTCATCCTCAGAAAATGGCTTCCAAACCACACCAAACAACAAAGGAAAGGAAACTATTCAAAGCATTGTGACCTCAGCAAAGTCTCTTTTACGTGAAACATTGCCTACAGTTCCTCAGACCACCACTTCAAGCTTGGCTTCTATGAATCAAGCAAGTGGTAAAACCATTGGAAGCTCTTCAACGTATGCTTCAGTCTCCACGGATCCAGATTGGGAGACAAATGTCAATGAACATTTGGGAAGTCCAAAAAAGCTTGGTGAAGGAGGAGGGAGTAATTTTAGTGCTAGTCAAAGAAATTTTCGGAGCGAAAACTATAATACATACGGGTCTCAAGAATGGGAAGGTTGGGTTTCTCATGAGACTAATATAGATAGAGTTATTACTTTACAAAACCCGCTTGCAGAAACCACATTTCAATCTCCCAAATTTGAAACGATCATCTCAAATGAAGGCAAAAAAACTCGTAATATGCAAGATGGAGTAGGAGTGATTGATTTTCTAAATTCAAACTCTTTCGTATCTGAAATTTATAACCCGATCGATACCGAGCACGAAATAGAAAGGCGTCGCGATCATTTCCAATATACTCTGTCGCCAAACACTAGAAATCTGGATTCTGCAGGTTCTTATATAAATACACTAATAGATGCAGAAGATATTGTCGCATATCTTAAAGAGACTCGATACACTGATGATGTGTACGGAATACCGAATTTTTTGAGAAAATTGATTGCTGAAGCTTCCGATGAAGTGTCGAATGAAAAAGAACAAGGAAAACAGGATGATACGGAAAAACATCGTCAAACAGCTCTAAATAGATTAAAAATGGTACGAGATCATTTGCTACACGTGCGAAATGACACATATGCTGGAAGGATTCAACTCAGTAATAATGATGTTGATGAGATTGATAACACAAGGAAAAGGATGGAAAAGTCAATTGATGGCGTTAATAGAATGAATCGTGGTAATAATGATGATAATAATGATGGCGATGATGATGATGATAATAATAAGAATAAGTGGACGAACAATTGGCGAGAAAAAGAATTTGATTTTATTTGGCAAAAAAATAAAGAGTAAGTATGACAGCAACAATAACGATAACATGATAAATGTATTCAATACATATGAATATATTTCCAATCGCATAAGCATTATTAACAACAATTTGGGTTTTTAAAATTCTCTCTATATCAAACAATAATAACTCATTGTAAAATATACAAGTCCGGATTTTCTCAGTTGTGTTTGCGTGTCACCGGTAAGAAGACAAGAGTGGCGTTATTTTTTTTAAGTATAGTGGAGCATTATTTTATTCATCTTATCTACATAATTTTTTATTATACGCATCGATTGTCTTCAACTTTGTAATCGTTATTTGAAATAGTTTTCCTTTATCTATCATTGTCAGAAACGAAAAATTCAGTATCGAATCGATCGTGTATATGGGATTTTTTAATAAATTGCTATCTTAATTTTGGTCAACTCTAGGCAAAATTATGACTCATTTAAAAAAATCAAAATAAACATCTGAAAATTATAAAAATGGGTTTATCGTTATTGTGAAAAACGGCAAGTTATTTAAGACAGTTTACTATAATTCATTCTCACAAGCTTCTTTTATATCATCATGACTCGTAGGACTCCAAGGAAGAACAAAGAACAAATGTTTGAGGTAGAAAAAGTACTAGACGAAAAAAATGAAGATGGACAAAAGTTTTTATTAATTCAATGGAAAGGCATAGACCCAGACACACGAATTAAATGGGAACCTACTTGGGTATTTTCTTCAATATTTTCAAGACTTATTTCTAAATTGTTATAAAGCTTTTATTCTTTGTTTCCCAAATAGGAACCAGAGGAGTACTGTACTCCGGCAGTCGTACAAGATTGGAATAGACAAAAGGAAAATCGCCTTGACTCTACTACGACGAATAGCAACTTTATTAATGAAGCTGTTAGAAGAATAGAACGACCTAAACGTTCACTTTATAAAAAGAGGACTCCTTTGTCAGAGCAATATACTCCGAGATTTGTGAATTTTCCGGGTGTCAAAGCTTCTCCTGACGCAAAGGCTCGTTTTATTCAACGTTTTCCTACTTCTTATGTTGCTATGGAGGAGACAGAAGAGGAAGAAGGAATTGGAATGTTTTCTAATGAAATTATAAACTCTTCAAAACTCCATTCGATCGATGGCTTTCCTTCATATAACGTCTCGAATAGTCTTATCGATAATAACGACCAGAGCATTGATAACGCTTCTATAATTGAATCAAGTTCCTCTGTTCCACAGAATTCTCAAGCTGTGATATTAAATAATAAACCGGGCAAATTTATTATGATTCCGGCGCCAATTTCATACGCACAACAAAAATTATATATAATGATGTACAATGATCAAGAGGATGTGAAACAACAGCTGAAAATTTCACCAATTTCACAGTTTGTTACCTCGCTTGATTCACCGATTTTCAACAAGTTAACTCAATTGAATACCTTATGTGATAATCCTAGACTTCTTGATTCATCAACGAGCTCTTCGAGTAGTTATTTGT
Source organism: Ambispora gerdemannii (assembly GCA_910591945.1). Taxonomy (NCBI): domain Eukaryota; kingdom Fungi; phylum Glomeromycota; class Glomeromycetes; order Archaeosporales; family Ambisporaceae; genus Ambispora; species Ambispora gerdemannii. The sequence goes on from CAJVPL010000056.1 coordinate 35,868, forward strand.
ATGCATTAGATGAACCGGGCAAATTAGTAATGTTAAAAAATTTACTCCCACGATTATCTTTAAATGAACACAAGCTATCGATTGCAATTGCTGTTCAGCCGAGTATGATGGTATATTATTTGAACCGCTATATTACAGCAAGTGCCATCTATATCTGCTATTTAAGAAGATTGATGATAAATTTATCTTTTTTAGAATATAATGCAAGAATATCTTAACAAAATTCACATGCCTTTTCAAGTCATAGAGTCAAATTCGAATTTAAATCTCCAGAGTCGATTTTATTTAATTTCAACCGACTATACAGGACTTCCAAATCGGATCCATGAATTTGTAAGTGACTTTAATGGTTTTTAATAAATGCTCTCTTATGTTAAATACCAGGTTAATTTGTTACTATTTCAACAATCTAAAGCCCAAGTTCGATTTTGTCATTGCGTACGATTCAACATTTGATCACCGTAAACTTGGGATGCACTCCGATTATTACACGAGCTTACCAGTTTTACGTCTAGTAAGCCAGGACACATCAGAACATGGATATGTATACATGTTGCAAAAATCTGTTGATATGTCGCTTAGGAATTACCGACTTTTTGACTTGAAACGTATTCTGGATTTTGGAATAAATGTGAAAAATGGGCATACAAATGTTGGAATACATCAAAATCACGAACATTTTACGTCGATATGTAATAAAGTTATGACGTGGGTGAGATCTGGCTTTCGAAACTCGTTGGATTTTGGTATGGAAGAATCGGCGCGACAGTGGTTTGAGAGGTCTGTTATCCCGGTGTCATCTAAAGTTCCGGTGAATAATACGCGAAATACTCTTCGATATCGGCATATTTCTGATTCTAATAAATCACATAAAAGGTTGGAGAAACCTATAGCAGGAAAGAAGCGCAAAAAGGTAAATTATTTATACTTTTGTTTCTATGATTTGATTTGATTTGATTTTGATTTTGATTTTGATTAAATTAGAATAGAATAGAATAGATTAGATTAGATTAGAGATGATAAAAGAATTTTTTTCTTGTCTAAATTGCAGGGGGAGATTCACAAAGATTCGGATAATGAATCAAATCCTGGCTCATCGAAAAAACAAAAAAACAAAACCACCAAAGTTATTGATGATCCCTCTGCTTCAACTGTACAAGCAATATCAATCCCTGGACCATCTAAAAATGCACAAACAGCAACGAAATCTCAATCTACATACTCAGACCCGAGACAAGAGCTTGAATCTCTCAGAGGAAAATATAAAAGACTTGAAGCGGAGTTACAACTGATTAAAGAAGCACTCAAGTTAGCCGAAGAAGAAGCAACCTACCAACGCTCAATAACTCAAATGCTTGAGGAGCAAAATCGTAGATCAGATGACCAACTACGGCGAACATGGGTTGAAGATATTCTCAATGACAGATCTACTCGAAAAGAAGAATCTGATAAATTACAAGCATTCGTATGCGATTGGAATGAGTGTAACAAAATATATAAAAGTAAGGATGATCTCAAGGCTCATCTTCGCTCAGACCATATGGCATCTCCGATTAAGATTGCATCTAATAACAAAAGTTTAGCATCAAGTTTTGCAAGTTTTGCATAAATTATTTGTAACATATTGTTAAGTTATTCGCATTAATAAAATATATTTTCTTGCACTTTCAATAAAAATTTACATTTGATTTCTCAGTGATAAAGCCACAATAAATACTATATAGGCCAATCAATAAACTTCCGTGGGATCCCAACAAAATCGACGTTTTTCAACATCACTTGCGGAATCCAATAATTCCATTTCCTTTTAATAAGAGAATAATTTGTCAACTTAAAAAATTCATAATTCCCTCCTCCCTTCTGATTTCAATGAATAACTTACTACTTTCGATAATTCAAAATGAAAGATTTCAGCATTAGTTTTTATCCGTTCAGGTGATGTCGATTTCGGAATAACAATCACCTCATGCTGATATCCCCATCTTAGTAAGACTTGTGCCTTAGTCACACCATATTTTAATGCAATCTGTTCCAATCCATCCACCTCGACATTCCCATCCACCAAATTCCCTTCACCCAAACTAGAATAGGCTTCAACCCTAATCCCGTGTTTTTTACATAATTCCAAAAGATCTTTTTGATACAGCAACGGATGAAATTCAATCTGCAATATTGTAGGAATTATTCTACATGTGGAAAGTAATTGGATGAGATGATGATGTGTGTAATTACTGACTCCGATTGCACGGATTTTTTTCTCATCGTAGAGACGTTCAAGCGCTTGCCAGCTTGAATCTCGATTTGTGGCGTTCTGTGGGTCGTGAGGTTTCAGACCTTGGGTACTTTTTATTAAAGAGATTATTAGTCATATGTTATTTATAGCCAGATTTTAATTCATTTTTGATTTATTCCCTCACCCAGGCCAATGTATCAAGAATAAATCAATATACTCAATACCGAAACGGCGAAGTGACGCATTAACCGCTGCAATCGAATAAAATTTACATATACTCAATACAACTAATATCTTCTTTAATAAAAATCAATTGATGCAAAAAATTAACCGACCATTGTAACATGCCTCGTATCCTTGATCTTTGGGTGCTTTATTATTTCGATTGATTATTATTCAATTACTTGTCAATTTAAGACAATTCAACATAAACCAGTTCTCTTACGTAATTTACTAGTAATAAATATATCCTCTCTTTTGAGACCTAATGAGGGATCCTTAAACAATTTTTGAAGTACTTGTCCTATGAATTCCTCATTTCTGTATACTATTGCAGAGTCTAACAAAAATTCCTGACTTAAATATATTATTGAAGGGAACAATATTTGATCCATATGTAAAATAATTTACTACCAATAAGTCTATATCCTAATGTGACAGCGCTCTTTATTACTACTTCCAGCGTTTCCTTGGTTTTTATGCGATATGTGCCCACTATATGAACATACAAATAATTCTTTTCATGAAGACAAAATAATTGTATAAAGAAAGAAAAATAGATTATTAAAGAAATTATTTACAGCCAAGGGCGGGAATTTCTACGCCATTGTTCAAAATGAATTTTGGAATGGACATGGTTAAGATCGAAAAGTCCTGGAAATCAATAAATCACATGGCATCATTATAAGCGACTTTCAGTTTTGTGTAAGCATTCAAAAAATGGTTTCTTTTTCGTGCCATAAACGCCTGCTAATTATCTTTTACATTTGCTTACCACTTTGTACACTGGCTAGAACTGAAACACCCCCTCCAATATTATCTTCAGGTGTCGACGATGACCCTTTTACACGTCTAGAAGAACTATTAATTAGTGAAGAGTCATTTCTTGACTCGTTCGAAGTAAACCTTGACTCGATAGAAGGTGTGACAACTTTACGCGACTGGGGTGAAAACATCGCTAAAACGGCTGTTAGTGGCAAAATAAAAATTGTAAAAGATAGTCCACCTCCATCGGTCGTGCAAAATCTCGCCGCACATCTTGAGCTTGATAATGCACCACTTAAAGGCACAAATAATGAGAATAATTTCAAAACAACAAAGAATACTGCAATTAGTTCTACAGAGAAACAAGTTGAAGCACTGAAAGCAATGTTGCTCCTTGACTCAATATATGACTCTGTCACTGAAATTCCGTATTTTCGTTCCGAGGAAGTATATGAGCCTTTCGCGCCGCGTTCCGCACCAGTTGAAGCAATTTTTACCTCGTTAGCTATTCGTAGTCGACAAACTGCTGATAAATTATTAGACGACATTGTTACAGTTACTGCCACCACCACTACCACTTGCTTTACTACAAATGTAACTTATTATCATAAATCAGATCGTACAATTTTTTATAATTCTTTGTCGGCTGGTTTATCCTCCTCCGTATTAAACCACGTATCAAAAAGTGCAGGAATCGATACAAAGACTAACATATTGATTGATGTGATGAGTGCGTTGGCCATCCAAGTGCACATGGTAAAGAGTATTGCTTCATTGGCTGGATTAGACACAAACGATGATGCGGTGCGTACAATGGTTTATTTATGTGTCGTAGCAGATGGCGCGAAAAGTTCAACTGCACAAATTGCACGCGATTTAGCTACGATCGTGATGCGTCGAATGGTTAACAATATACCAAATTCTGCATTAACAGCTATTAATAAACGGGTTGCAATTAAGTTGATTACAAAGAAAGGTAGTAAAGGAGTATTTAAGTTGGCCAGATTAGTGCCATTAGTAGGTGAAATAATCACTTTTCTCTCGGATGCAATGTCAACTTATGGAATCGGTAAAGTGGCAAAATATGTCTTCTGTCCCATGTCACCCGAAAGTGAATCAACATCGCCACCATCTCAGAAAAAAGATGAATTGTAATTTACTTTATTGGACATTTGTATTTATTATACTCGAAAAATATTAATTTATATACTAGTAAGAATAATTACATATTATCTTCATCAAAAATAAAGAGATTAATAGCAATAAATAAGTATGTACGTAGTAATCAAGACATTGGACCTAGTCGGCTTTGATTGCTAAATGTTATGGGAGAGGGCACAATTGGCAAATTTTCATTAGCATACAACGATTAAAGATGATGAAAAAAGGATTTCACAAATCCGAGATAATTACCAGAATATATCTTGCGCACGAACCAATATGTGCTAAAGAAGCCTAATGTGCCAGTTAATAAACCGAATACGCAAGACGCTAGAAAACTGTACATGAAATAAACAAGGGCCGGAATGAAGCCAGAAATCTGTAGCCTGATGAAATAAAAAATGCTATACAAAAAGATATAGACGGCTGAACTTCCTCCGACAAAGAAGGATCGCCACCACCAATGATAATTCTGTTCAAAAAAAAATTACATTAGGAAAAGTACGTGGTAATGTAAAAGCAAATGTCATTGTCATACCTCTCCACATAATTGGAAATATGTTATTACGATGGTGATTTCAACAACTGTCACCACCAAAATAATAAAAACCAATCCGAGAAATCCAAACATGTAATAAAATTGATCTTGCCACATTGATTTTAATATGAAAAATAATTCGATAAATATAACCGCGAATGGCATCAATCCACCGATCATGACACTGGAAAATCACGAGAAAATCGTGAATTTGACAAAAATATAAATATGCTTTGCGAATTGAGTTATTATATTTAAATAATATATTACCTAACTCCAGGTTGCAAATACCAAGATTGTTCGGGAATTTGACGTGGAATTTGATTAGTGCGTACTGGATGCTCAATTACTGCTTTCTTATAACCAAAGTAAGCTCCAATTAAAGAGAGCGGCATAGAGATAAAGGACCATATGGAAATTAAAACAAAGAAAGTGCCAAAAGGAATTGCACTTGATGAATGTTGAGACCATATGAAAAAGTTGAGCATGAAAATGACGCCAAACAAGAAGCCAGGGAATAAGATTGAAGTCTACAACATATGTTATTAATATTTTACTCGATTATTAAAAAGAATCGTCATGATATTGACATTTACATACCACAATTGCATTCTTTTTCCAAGCTGTTCCTTTGAATACTTTATACATTCGTGAGCTATAATAGCCAGCAAAAGCTCTAATGCAAGTAGAAAGTAAATGAGTTTTAATCCGAATTGCCTTGCCAGGATTATTAATGAAAAACACTTACGAAGAAAAGGCAAATAGAAATAGAGTAAAAGAGACAAAGCCACCACGATAAGAAGGATTTAAGACACCCAATAATGACAATACTAAAAAAATAAATAAGATAGTCTCTTTTAGTAATGGGAATATATAGCGTGTCTTAAAAAAAAAAAAGGTAAAATACATACTCATTGTAAATATTCCCATAAATAGAACCTGCACCCCAGAACCAAGCAATGGCGCCAAAAAACCACCCCATTTAGGAGGTCTGAATATATCGCCATGAACCAATTTCCAACCAGTCGTGTCATCCTGGTCCTCCTATTATATATAGGAAATATGGAGATAAGCAATCATCAATCCTATTCCATTTGAGAGTTGATGTTTGAAATAAAATTGTTTACATACAATTTTCAAGTCTTTTTCATTATATAACGCGATATCTCTGTTAAGCGTTCTAAGCATGATGATGGCTACCATGGCTGAAAGGAATAAGGCAATGATAAGAGAATTGATAATGGAATACCAGTGAATCTGAGGGTCTGAATTAGTCAAATAAAGATCCCATCGGTTTCCCCATGTAACGTCTTTAGTCTAAAAGTCAAAAAACCAATTAATTCGTATAGTAAAAAAATGTTAGACAACAAATTGAGCCAAATATATTTAAATTACTTCTTGCCAAAGAACCGAATAACTGTAAGTGACTTGCGATGTGTTAGCATCAATTTCTAATTTAGGATTTTCAGGGTTGTCCGGGTAATCAGGGCAAGCACCTTTTAATCCAGAAATTCTGCGTAAATAAAAATGTTCATATGATTATTATAACCCTGCAATTCTAGACAAGTGTAATTACGAATCCTGACTTACGATCTCGGTTCCACTTCGAATCCAACAATAAGAATACCGTTAGGGTCATTGTTTTTTTTCTCGTATAGTATTTTTAAGGCGAAATGATTATTAAGATAAGCTTTTACCGCATCTTTTTTCTATGATAAAAATATGTAATTGTGTAAAGTTGAGCTTGAATTTTATATCTATAGACTTAATTCTTGATAAAAAAAGGTCAAATCAAAAGGTAACCTTTTCATCCTTTTCTCCTAGATTAAATCCAACCTCATATTGCTTATGATTTCCATCTGCTGTTCTGTAAGCGGTAGCACCAGGAAGATTATCAATAATCCTAAGAATTCAATTGTTCTATTCAATAATTCAAAATAAAGAAAATGATAGTTGTTCAGAAATATTTGTGAGTAGGACGAACCATTCCACTTTATAATCCTTTGATACCAAATGTTTAGCTTCCATAGCTTTACCAGCCGTTAAATCCACAGCACATAAAGTCGAACATGTTTTATTTTCCAAGGCTTTAATCTTCAAATGAGTAAAAACATGTAGTCAGCTTTATTAAAGTACTTTCAGAAAGGGATTAGTCTAAATAAAATACCTTGAATTTTGAAAGCTCGATACGATCTCCTCTTAATACCTCGCCTAAATTTAACCAACGATTTCCACCCTTCTCAACCGGACAGACAAAGGGTAAGTCACTATACGCGAAAGGAAGTTGTGTTTTATCGGAAAATATTTTATTGACAAATAGCGGCACTGTATCGCCATCTTCATACGTGGTTGGACTAAGACCGGGAATGTAGAAGCCAGTTGCAAGTTTAGTGATGGATAATACAAGAAGTAATATTAATGATTTAAATTTGTATGCCATGCTTCAGTGAGTGAAGAGACAATGGAAAAAAATACAAAGTTGATATTCTATATTTCTATATCGTGATAAATTTCGATATTATGATTATGATCGATGTAGCAAGAATGGCAAGAATGTCAACATCTGGGAGACCATATGATAAATACTATAGTAAATGGCAGGATAATCAATAAAATAGTACATAACAATAATATAGGAAACGATGTTGGTTATTCTAGCCCAAATATGCAGAAACAACCAGATCATAACTTTGATTTATGTTTTCTGTTTTGGGCATTTTTTGAATTTATTGATTTTTGAATGTGTATAAAGCCATCATAAGAATACATCCCATTTCGATAATAGATTATTTATTTGTTTTCAAATACAAGCAGAATTTCAGCATTGAGCGCTCTTATCGATGCGTTCACACCGTGTATTTCATGCATCTGAAAAATCAAAAATAGAGATTAAATATTATTATAAGAAAGAACAGAAGGAATCAAGAATTATTATAAAGACCTTGTTTCTTCGTGGGTTTCTTTGCACTTAATGCTACAATATTTCATTCCGCATGTTCTACAACTATAATTTGACAAGTAGCCACAAACTGAGCAAAATCTACGTGGAGGATACCTAGAAGGAGCCGCTGCTGATGACAAATAAGTCGGTGTATCGGGGGGAAGTAATTCAATTCGCTACAATAATAAAATTTAGCTACGAAATTTTTCATACGATTCCGAGCAGCAAATGACTACCGATTCTTCCAGTAACAAATTTAGGGTTTTCTTCACGCACAACTGTTTAATAAGTTCTTTTTTGGTCCGTGCCTTCTTTTTTTGACCTAGAGACGAAAAATGAAGCTATGGAAGACGTTATCAAGACTTCTGAAAGCCATTTACTTACCATTTTGATTCAAATCAACTTCTGAAGTTCTTCGTGGTTTGGATAAGGTTCCAGTTATTTCTAAGCCTGGAACTTCTGCGTAATTGTCGCGTTCAAGTTCATTCAAATGACGCTCAACGTTTCTTTTGCGAGTTGTTTCATCCAGAACAGCTAATTTTAAAGAGGCATTAATTCTTCAGAGTATCAATCTGAAATATAAAAAAAAATATACCTGCTCTTCTCTCAGGTTTCTTTGACATTTTCGAAAATTTTAAATTTCAAAATTGGCGTAAATTATGTTTGTAATTCTCGCTTCTGATTGGTTGATCAATGTTCCTAGTTACGCGAACTTCTCATAGAAGTCAGTCAAATCTAAATGAATTTTGCATAATTTCACAATGGAAGAGCAACAGGAATTGTCTTCTTTGGCTTCCACGCCGACCTCAGACAGTGAAACCCCACTTACTAGGGATGCTAGAGCTGATATAGAGGCTAGTTCCTCGAGAGTAGATATAAATAGAGATTTTATTTCTCCCGATGAATCTCGGAGAACTTCCCTTGCCTTTGAGAGTAATGCACAAACTTTTGATCAGCTAACACAAACAGCAGCTGAACTTTTGAAGTCTAAACTGTAAGTTTCATTCTGAAAGACGACTTTTACTTGTTTCGTGTGTTCAACAGAGCTAATATTTGCATGAGGCTGAATGTGCAATTCATTTTATATAATAAAGATAAATCAATTATTTTGAATGATCTAATGTTTTAATTTTTCCAATTACCTTTGTTTTATTAGTGCCGATATAGATGATGAGTTCACGTTTAAACGCAAAAATTCCGAACCTTCTTCCAGTCGATTCTTTAAGTTGTCAGAACCGTCCCCACCCATAAGAAAAAAACAGGCACGTCCGACTGGACACATGTCTAGTACTTTACGACGACACGACGATGAAGAATTACAAGGAGATGTTACAGAATGGGTAATGGAAGGAACTGGTATTAGAGTTGCGTACGACGATTTTACAACGATAGGTCCGAAAGAATTTTCTGATAATAAGATTTCTTTTAAAATTGTTTCAAATTTCGTTCTTTCTTTTTTTGAATAGCTGACGTAAAATAGTATTTATTCAAAAGATTGGATTCATGATTTCGCCAAGGAACGTGCACGTCAAAAGAAATTGCATCAGAAGAAAGGATGGCGTGGTAAAATTAATATTATATTTGATTCAATGGAGGGATGGATCGTAGTTTTGGCCGTTGGTAATTTCTGTTTACTTGTTCTAAAAGTTAATCATTCAGTTTCTTGAGGATAATTCTTGATTATTAAATTCTATATCTTTAAAAGGTCTAGCTTCTGGAATTTTGGCTGGCATTATAGATGTTACCTCTGCGTGGTTGAGTGATTTAAAAGAAGGCTTTTGCAGCTCGGGTTTTTACCTTAATAGAAGATTTTGTTGTTGGGGTTATGATGGTATTATATTTTGAATTTTACTTTATTATATAAATTTTAAAATATCTTCTGAGTTTTATTTTACCATTTATAGATGATCAAACATGTTATGAATGGGTTACTTGGAATAAAGGACTTCAAGCTAAATCATCGATATCAGAATTTTGGACTAATTATGTCTTTTACGTTATATTTTCGGTGCGTATTCGTATAGTATCATTCATTATTTTATTTATTAATTTTTGACGAGATTAATCCTTGCGTTCATTTTTAGACATTATTCGCATCTGTGGCTGCCTGTCTTGTAAAAACTTATTCACCATACTCTGCAGGTAGTGGAATACCTGAAGTTAAAACCATTCTTGGCGGATTTGTTATTCGAAAATTTCTTGGATGGTGGACTTTACTGATAAAAAGCATCGGTGTGGTAAGTTTAGATGTTATGTATAATCCGTTCAATTTTATTAGAGATAAATTTAATGGAATTTAATCAGCTATATTGTTTTAATAGTGCTTAGTGGTAGCATCCAATTTATGTCTAGGAAAAGAAGGTCCTTTAATCCATTTAGCGTGTTGTTGTGGTAATATTATTCCTAGAATATTCCCAAAGTTCAGATTTAATGAAGGTAGATATAAAATAAATTATATACAATTCTATTGTATGAGTTATCGAATAATTATTGCTCATCTTTAATATTAGCAAAAAAGCGTGAAATATTATCAGCAGCTGCAGCAGCTGGAGTTTCTGTTGCTTTTGGTGCCCCAATTGGAGGCGTGTTATTCAGTTTAGAGGTAATTATTTTTTTCATCTTAATCTCAAACACAATGAAATACTTATAATAATCAATAGTTTTACTCTATAGGAAGTATCCTATTATTTCCCGTTCAGAACAATGTGGCGAAGCTTTTTTTGTGCTATGGTTGCTGCAGTAGCCCTCGATGTAATAATAATGTGATTTATTTTAGTCTTGTTTAATTCTAATTGAAGTAATTGTTAATTGTTAGTTTCAATGCAATCTAGTTTATGAATCCTTTCAGAACGGGAAAACTTGTCCTTTTCCAAGTGGTTTATGATCGGGAATGGCATGCCTTTGAATTATTTTTCTTTGCTTTCCTGGGTATAATGGGAGTACGTAATCCAACTTTAATAACTTCTGATTAATAAAAGATTGCAAGAGAATTAATGCTTTTAATAAAATAGGGTCTTTATGGTGCTTTCTTTATTCGTTTTAACTTAAAAGTAGCATCTATACGTAAAGACACTTGGCTTCGGTTTTTTGGCGTACAAGAAGTGATTATTGTAGCTTTATTCACATCGATTATCAGTTACTTGAATATTTTTATGAGGTAAAGAAAATTGATGATGATTCCGAAATTTTGAGGGTTGGTAATCATTCAATCGATGTTATAATGATGATTGGACGCGTGGGGATATTATTATAAAATTGTGTAAACACAATTTGCTGCTATCGTCTTATGGATTTTGTAATTAATTTTTATTGTTTTTAGGGTAAATCCATCAGAACTCGTTGCGGCTTTATTTCGGGAATGTGTTGAAGGAGATTATCATAATCTTTGCAGGTATGATTCGATACAATTTCCAATATTTATTTATTTTTTTTTATTATAAGCAGGATATCAATTAAAGCTATTTTTATGAATTGAAACACACATGTAGTCATGATAATTTTTTAACGACCGCTATTTCTCTTATAATTGCCGCCATTTTCAAATTTTTTTTGACTGGCATTACTTTTGGATTAAAAGTTCCTGCGGGTGTTTGGTTACCGTCAATGGCAATTGGTGCGTGTTTCGGTAGAGCTGTCGGATTATCTGTACAAGCTTGGCAAAGGTAAATTAATTTAAATAAACTTTCATGTGCTATAAGATAAAGTAATTAAAAGATTTTTGTCAAAAGAACACATCCGAAATTTTGGATTTTTGCTTCATGTAAACCCGATCTTCCATGTGTTACACCTGGAATGTATGCTATGATCGGAGCAGCATCAGCATTCGGTGGCGTTACACGAATGACAGGTAAGATGAATTACTTTTCAATTTTCAATTGGCAATTTTAATAATATAATTAAATTCACCTGTGTAGTTTCACTTGTCGTCATAATGTTTGAATTAACTGGAGCATTAACTTATGTGTTGCCTATAATGATTGCTGGTAAGTAGACTTTATTTTTTTAAGCTTTGTTCCTCGAATATAGTCATTCTTTATGGTACGAGAAATGAATTCTCAATGTACATTCATTCTCTACAGTTATGATAAGTAAATGGGTTGGCGACGCGTTTGACAAAGAAGGAATTTATGATGCGTGGATTCGCCTTAATGAATATCCATACTTGGATAGTAAGGAGGATTACATCTATAATACCTTAGCATCTCAAGTTATGACTCGAGTTGAAGATTTAATAGTAATCACCTCTACTGGACATACAATATCGAGTTTAGGTATCAAACATTATTTTGGTTTATCTTTGTTTTAGCCATATTTCAATAACTTTACACAACTGAATTAAAAAAAAAAACTTTATAGATGAATTATTAATAGATACCGATTACAAGGGATTCCCTGTTGTAATCAATTCCAAAGATATGCTGTTAATTGGATATATTTCGCGGTCGGAATTGCGATATGCTATTGGTACGTTATAAGAATTTGAACTCTTATTAATTTTATTTCATTTAATCGTGTTTTTCCTTTGTTATAGAAAAAGCAAGGACAAAGCAAGGCATTTCTTCGTCGAGTCCATGCTATTTTTCAAATAACTTGCCAATATTGGACTCTAATGCATTTATCGATTTTAGACCATGGATGGATCAGGTTTAATAATAATCAAATATTATTATATTATTCGCCCTTTTCTGTCTTATATTGATAATCTGTTTTCATTTAACTGCAGACTCCTATCACAGTATCACATAAATTCCCTATGGAGACGGTCATAGAATTATTTAGAAAAATGGTATAAAATACATATTTTTCTTGCGTCTCTTGGAAAAATAAAGAACTGAATCCTTAAAACCATTAAATTTATATATCTGTTTATCACAATAGGGTCTACGCTACGTTCTAGTCACGAAAAATGGACAACTTCTTGGTCTAATCACTAAAAAGGATGTGCTTCGACATCTGGCTGTAATGAAACATCCAAGTCTGTTTGATGGTGATGAAACTTATGAAACTCAGAATTTGATGGTGCTTCCTGAACGTCGTATGTCTAGTTATAATGGAGACTTTGGGATCGATTGATCTGTTTGCTTGTTCGATGGACAAAATTATTAATGATTTTATGTGATAAAACGATCTTTGTGCAATGTCACCAAGAATTATTTCCTGATTGAAATAAGTTGTGTTCGAACTTAAACTAATAACGTTAGTTTAAAACACTATTTTTTTGAACAGTAAAAAAATTTATATTGTTATAATTAAAGAATGTTCTTTACATATATTTATTTTATTATATCGATAGAGAATTCATGATATAATTTTTGTGAGTAATTATGGAGATGGATACATGGGGTCAGCTAATTATAAATTGTTATTTTTTCAATTACCGTTTAGCATTGTATAATATCCAGGATCTTATTTAAAAATTGTAGTTTATAAATTGAATAGTTCCTATAAGAAAATAATCGGGCAAAAATTCAGTTTTTTTAGTTCCGGAAAATCACAAATTGAGTTAGAAAAATCACGAAATATTATGTTTTATGTTTCAAATTAAGTGTTCCAAATTAGGTTTTTTTAAAAAATTCAGTTATTTTGAAACATAATATCATGTGATAATTTTTGATAATGTTAATTGCAAGATTAATATATAACACAAAAATTCAAAAATAAAAGTATATTTTGAAAAAAAGGCTTGTATCTCAAAATCTAGTTTATGAAATTATTTTTTTGTATTTTAATAAAAAAGATTTCTTGTAAAATTTTATTATAGAAATATTTTTATTTGTTAAATAATCTTGATTCAAATTCAAATTCTAATCCTTTTCACATTATTAATATTATTAAGAATTATTATGTGATTCAAATTTTTAATGATTATTTTAATGAATTCTTATTTTAAAAAATTATTATTTATATTTTTTATTTTTGTTATTTATATACTTTATGTAATTATAATTTTAATTTTAATTATTAATATATTATTTGTTATATATTGTTATTATTTTACTTTTTATTATTTTCATCATGCACTATTTTCAAAGTGCAATAATTTTTTTTTAACTTTTTCTTTCTACTTTTTATATTTTCTTATATTTTTATTCATTATTTTATAATATTAACATTATTTATATTTTAAATCTTATTAATATTTTATTTTTATTTATTATTATCCTAATTTAATTAACAATATATAGATTTTATACAAATTTTATTCTAATATTATATAATAATAATTATATATCAACATGTTTTAAATCTATTATTTTATTGATTTCTTTTTGTAAATTATATATAATGACAATCAGAAATAATACAACAACATTAAAATTTATTAATTAAATATAATAAAATACAGATTTTTCTCTTTATATAAAAAATTTCAATTTTATTAATAATAATTTTTATTTTTATATTAAAATGAAGATAATATCACATATTTTAACATATATTTTTTTCAGATTTTTTAGATTTAATC
>CAJVPL010000057.1:0-50086 GCA_910591945.1 Ambispora gerdemannii
TTATAATTCATAAATCTGTCTTTGAGATTGTATTGCTAATAATACATTGCTCATAAACTTATCTTTGACTTTGTATTACTAATAATATATTGTTCAACACATTTATCTTTCATTCGTATTGTGGATAATACGAATATTAAATCTTATATTCTGACTTCAAAGATTTAAAGATGTTTTTAATACATACATTATATTTGATATTGAAATTTTGGGACTCTTTCCAGCAGTCCAGTTATTGCGTTAAAAGAACACAACTGTTATCTTCTTTAAGTGATTCTATAAGTACTTGTTGTATTTTAATTCATATTCAGTCTAAAGCCATAAAGTATTATTAGACTTTAAATTGTCGTTAAGACATTAGAAGTTTCCCTTTGAATATTTCTTAAATTTTATGAATACCTTTGAGTATTTCGAAAGTCCCATCAAAACGGTAACAATATTATCGAACCAATTACGTAGTCTAATTATCATTATGACTAATTTTTATCATGCCGCTTCTTTTGTTCACATGTTCTTTTGAAATTATGATCGATATTGAATCAGTGACAATATGTAACGTGCCTATAACTCTGTAAGCTGGCAAATGCTCGAATTGTCACTAATTCATATAAAAATGAATTCTATTTACATCAACCTCTGCAAAAGCATAACTTTCATCAAAATCAAATTCTCACTGCTTATGATCACACTTCTTCATATCACATAGAAGATAAACTGGATCAGGGAGAAGTTAACGTTTCAATCTTATGGTGCATTTTTTATGATCCTTTATTATGTCTCATCAAAACTTGCCATTTTCAACAAGATTACTCTTTGTCCATTACTTGGATAACTTTTCCATCTCTTCCCAAACACACCAACAATATTATTCTTAATAATCTTGCTTTTGTAGATGACACTGTTTGAATCGCAAATAATTACCAATCTATACAGAAATTCTGGATACTGCAGCATAATTTTACAAAATGTATGACATAAAAATTAATTTAAAAAAAAACAAAAACTATATACTCTAGAAACTCAGAACTACCTCCTAATATCACACTATATATTAAATTATCTCTCAACCAAATACAAATTCTTCCTCCTTATGTCTACACAAAATATCTATCAATATAAATGAAACTTTTAATACTCAACTACAAAAAATCAAATCTGAGTTTTCTTTATTTCTAACTTATTATCAAGAAAACACATAATAGATAAACAAGTCATTTATATATTTAATTGAGTATTCATTCCAGTCTTTGAATATCGTACACAACTTTTCACTATATCAAAATCTGAATGTGAATCACTTATGCACCAATATTCTTTTTCTAAGCTAAGATACATATTGTATTTATACAAATTATTGTTACTTGACCTTCAATTATTAAAGCTATTTTTGATTGATATTAAGATTACAAAAAGCGCTCGTTCAATAGTTGCGCATCGCTTGCTCACTTAATGATTGTACATCACTCACTCTAATGTTACATAAATTTCATCATTAATATTAATCAAATTTGGTTATGTAGATTAATTAACACGTGCTTTTCATATTAATAATAATAATATGAATTAAATATGATTAGTATAAATTATAAATAATATAGAATAGAGTAATATAAAAATAGAATGAAATAGAATGAAATAATATAAATATAGAATGAAATAATATGAAAATAAAATGAAATAGTATGAAAATAATATGAATTAGTATGAAATAAATCAATTATCTAATGAAAATTAATTATGAAAAGTCATGTAATATACTAAAATTCATATCACAATAATATTACACATAAACGTCAAATAATTTCAAATTTGTTCAATAAGAATATAATAAATTAAATAATAAATAATTAAATTAAATTAAATTATTAAAAATATTACATATAATAAAAGTAATTAATGAAATAACTATATTATAGAATATTTGAATCATAATACTAAATAATTGCAATATGAGATATGAAAAAATATGTAATTAGTTAAAAATGTAATTCTTATGATTTTTGTATAATTATAAATAATGATCTGTTACTTTATCAAAAAAATTCAAAAATAATATAACACTAATTTTTTTTAAAGATATTATAATATTTTAATATTGAAATTGATAATAATAAATTAGATTTTAAATTATTAAATAAATCCTATTGATATATTGTATTTATTAATTAAAAACAAATTTTATTATAAATTTACCTAAATAAATATATTTAAAAAATTTAGTTTAAGTGTTGTATTCTTTTTGATTGCTATTGTATATAATAAATATAATAAGTATAATATAAATAATAGATAGAATATTTTAGCTAAATTTAATAAATATAATAAAGATAATATTTATAAAATGTTGAAAATGTTTTTAAAGCATTAAGAAATTAAAAAATTAAAAAATTATACAAATATATAAATTATAATAAATAATAAATAATAAATCACATGTAAGATCACATGTACAAGCCAAATTTATCCAATAGAAATATAAATAATTAAATATTAAATGTTAAATATAATAAAAATAATTAATTATCAATAAAATAATTATGTTATAGAATATTTGGATCTTGACAACATCAAGAACTTAAAGCCTATAAAAATGGTAACTATTCTCCTAATAAACATGCATTAATTACTTGTTTATTTTGTTGTTTTTGATAAGCTTTCTTAATATTATTCCTAGTAACAACAGGATAATCTTTTAAGTATTAGATATATTGAATAATAAAGTCAATTTGATCCATGTTTATCAATTGTAAGAAAAAAGTGTGTATGTTTTTATATAGTAAACTAGTCGTGACAAAAAAATTCCTCGATCACGTGATAACAGAAATTAATGTTAAAGGATATTTTATTAGAATGAAGAACAAGATTATATATAAAATTATTTTTCCGACATTTTTATTAATGCTTCAAGTCAGATTTTGATATCTGTGTTGGATTTGTTTTGCCGGGCTAATAAAAAATTTGCTCATTCTTATTGGTTTGCGCCACTCGAAAGAACGTTCTTATTGGATTACACCACAACTTCCAGCATCGCCAACAAAAAACACGCAAACCAAGTGAATAATATAAAAAATACGAAAAACAGATGTCAAAATCTGGCTTGAAGCATTAACAAAAAATGTCGGGAAGGCAACCATACCCTAACCCGAACGATAAATAGCCTTTAACGTTAATTTTCCGTGCTCACTTGAGCGTGTTTTTTTGTTAGCGATGCTGGGAAGTTATTACACCACAACGCTCACGTGTTCGAGGAATTTTTCTGCCACTACCCGAATTTTTGGAAATAGGATCGTCGCGTTACACGTAATGATATAAATGGTGTTTTTGGTGAGAAAACGTTAGGTTAATTATCTTAATTATAAATTCGCAATATGTACTTTGATACCGTGAAAAGATCTTACGAAGACGTATTCATAGATCCGGAAAAGGGTATATCAACTATACAGTTCTCGGAAGCTACCGAAGGTCTTGTTCTTCTGTTTGGTGAGTATCAATCGTGATGTGTGATTATATGAAAATTTCAGAAAATGTCTAGTAGTAAGATTTTGATGTGTTATATTACTATCCATCTTGTTTCACCCAACTTGAAGTATTGAGAACGCGTTCGTCTCAGGTTACACGTCATGATATTTTTACAGTGTGATGCTCATAAGAGGGGGAGTAGTAGTAGTCTTTACGACACTGAAGAAATTTGAACATAGTTTTTTATGGTCAATTATTTCTTTTTTTTCTAGATCTCTTAGAGTCGAGCGCTTTCAGTATAGTGCAAAATGATATGAATGGAAATTTAAAGGTAGTTGATTTAATAACCATTTAATTGTTGATTTGATAATAAACTATTTTATCTATATCTTATAAATGATCTCTTTCAATGTATTAAGAAAATTCAAACAAAGTATCTGACTGACACAGAGGCAAACGATACTCTTGAACATTTGGTGATCAATGAACAAGGCCAAAAGAAACGTGAAGCTACTGAAGGATTGTTATGGCTAAAACGGTAGATTAATATTTGAATCTCGATTTATTTTAATTGGTAATTTGAATTGGTTAAATTTATTAACTCCATCGTATGAAAATAAATAAAAAGAGGATTGGAATTTACCGCTGTAGCTCTTCGTCGTTCCATCGAAAATCCCGATGAAGAACTCTCAATATCGTTTACCGAAGCATATAAGATAACATTGAAAAAGTTTCATGGCATGCTAATTAGGCCTGTCTTTATCGTATGTATTATGTCAAACTCAAATAATAATATATGTTAATTTTTATGGTGAGATAAAATCATTATTTTATTATTTTACAGTTGGCTATGAAAGCGTGTCCATATCGAGCTGATTTCTACAAGAAATTAGGCGAAGATCAAGAATTAGTTCAACAAAAACTAGCTGCTTGGTTAACGGCACTCGAAGCAGTCGTAGCAAGGTTGAATTCATTCTATGAAGCCGGGGGGCATGATAAAGGGTTTTGAGAGAATTTCTATTTTTCAAGACTAATTAATTATGCTAATTGTATTTCGTCTATGAATACTGTTTTTTATTTTTATTTATCTTTTATCGTAGAATTAGTAGACTGGAAAAATATGCGTCCAGCTTTCAAGAATTTAATTTAATTGATTGTTTGTGTAAAGATAGATTTTTCATATAAAGCTAATCTGCTAAATATATAATGTTAATGATCTAATGATTTTGTATGGAAACCTTTTTTATGCATTAGACGATCAAATAATGCTATTGTAACATAACGATAGATGAATATATACCATCACGATCAGGTTTCTTTATAATCTAAATACTTACTACAAAAATGGCCATTCCTGAAAATCTTATTGAACTAAATTCACAAGAAGAATTAGAGAAACTTGTCAACGCGAACAAAAGTTCCGTTGTTGTTCTTGACTTTTGGGCTTCTTTTGTGCCGGCATGCAACCAAATGAACGATGTGTTTGTTGAACTAGCTAGGAAACACACCGCTTTGAAATTTGTTAAAGTAATGCTGTTATACCTCGTAAAAACTATGCATCTTCATTTCTAAACTTAATATTTTATTACTGAACTTTCAAAATGAAGATCGAAGCAGAAAAATTTCCAGAAGTATCAGAGTCTTTGGAAATTGTTGCTGTGCCAGTGTTTGTAGTGCTTAAAGTATTTTTCAATTTTCATTTTTTATTCAACTATTTATCTTGATTTTTGGTGCTTACCCTCATTATTTGATATATTCAGAATGGAAAATCTGCAGCACGTGTTGAAGGAGCAAATGCGCCAAAGCTTTCTGAAGTGGTAGAAAAGTATTCTAAAATTGCTGAATCGACGACTACATTGTTTACTGGACAATCTACATCTAAAGCAGCAGATTCATCGACATCATCTACAGCAACAAGTAAAGGTGATTTGAATACTCGACTAAAGACTTTGATTAATAGTGCGCCTGTGCTAGTGTTTATTAAGGTAAATTTTTAGTAGCTGGCTATTTTGGTGGTGATGAATGCGAGTTAATATGCTAATGCATAGGGAACACCAAGTCAACCACGTTGCGGATTCTCCAGACAAATTATTGATATTCTTAATGAGAATAAAGTCAAATTTAGTTCATTTAATATTTTGGCTGATGAAGAAATAAGACAAGGTATTATTATTAGCTATTATAACACTTGATTTTTTCTCAAATTATCACGAATTATTGTTTATCGAATATATATATATATATATATCAATTTTTTATACAGGTTTAAAAACATACTCCAATTGGCCCACATACCCACAACTCTACGTGAACGGTGAATTAGTGGGTGGATTAGATATCGTAAAAGAATTAGTGGCATTGGGGGAATTTCAGTCAATGGTTCCAAAGGAAAAAGATTTAAATGAACGCTTACAAGAGTTAACGACACATGCTGATGTGGTGGTATTCATAAAGGGTGTACCTAATGCACCGCGTTGTGGATTTTCAAAGTGAGTTTGTTATTTGATGGATTGTTGATTAGTCTTTTAAGCAATATATTTAAATTTGTAATACTTAGGCAACTCGTAAATATTCTTGATCAAAAGAATATAAAATACGAACATTTTGATATACTGACAGACGAGGAAGTACGCCAAGGTAAAAAGAGATATCTATTATTATAAATTCGTCTCATTATTAATTCACCAATTCACTAATTTGGGAAAAAATTTTCAGGATTAAAAACTTTTGCAAATTGGCCCACCTACCCAATGGTATTTCATAAAGGCGAGTTGATTGGTGGTCTAGATATTATCAAAGAATTGGATGATACTGGGGAATTACCAAAAATGTTGGCGTGAAATTTTATTTATTTGTTCAAGTTCTTTTAATATTTGAGTATTTAGAAATCTAGATAAAGAAATACTATACTTCATTTTGAAATGTCAAATAAAAAATTCGACTTTTGAGAGAAAGCCAGCTAGTAAATAAATTAGTATTATTGTGCCCCAAATCACAATCAGCCCAAATTAAAATAGTAATATGACCGGAGTTAGGGTAAGGGTTAGGGTTAGTACTGAGCGTGAGGGATAGGCTATATTTGATTTGGGATATATCCCAATTGTTAATTGAGGCAGATTGTGGTTTGGTAATGTAAATTTAGCCTAAATTATTTGTTCACTATATGTATCTTATTGGCCAGTATTATTGACGTTGAGTGTTAGTTATTTCTGCACGGATATGGTACACAATGGAATGACTAATAAATGAAATGACTATAATAATAATAATAATGTATAACGGTGGCAGTGGCAAACCTATATAAATACTCATTCACTACTTTGCCTTCAATTTACAAGTTTACTATAGCAATTTCCCTCACACTTAACAATGTTAGCAAAGTGTTGTTTATGCATTGACCTAAAGTAAGAAAATACTTTGCTAAATTTACCTTATTCAATTTTGTTTTTACAATTTATTAATTAAAATCTATTTTTATCTTTTGAATTTATAAAGGACAGGCACTCTCATTTTAGCTTCGCTTGGTGTTGTGAGTACTTTTTAATATATATTTCGCATTTCCAAAGAAAAAAGAAGTTTGAACTGGATTTAATATTTGTATTATAGGTACTAAACTTTATCAATGCCTGGAGATTTTCGGGCATGGCTAGTGAACGGCTTGGTACTGTTTACTCAGCCTTGGCTACTTATTATCTAGTGATAAGTGTTATTTGTGCTGTTGGTTTTATCGGTGTATCGAAGGTAAGTAGAAAGAATTTTTTTTATGGAAATATCTTCTGCACCTCGAAATATTACTAAAAAATAAAAATTTTTTTCAGAAAAAAATCAATTATGTCAGACTATTTGCATACTATTATTGGTGCGAACTTTTTTTAGGATTTATACTTTCGATTGTATTCTCAGTGTTGGCCTTCCACTTCGATAAAGATATCTGTCAAAAGGTGATTGAGCAGCCAGATGTTGATATCGATTTCGATACTTGTATGAAAATGTACGTTCAGACTGTTTCGTCTCTGATCATCTTGTTGGGATTAACTTGCTTGATTGAGGTAATTTATTTGATATCTCGTTTTCTAAATTTGGGTTCGAGAAATGAGATAGTTTTCTTATTGCTAAATAAATATTTTAATTTTGTTATTCAATAGTTCCATTTCTGTCTCGCTGTCTGGGCCTATTATCAGACCCTTCGCGCCGAATGTGGCGATCTTTCTGCAGTTGCCAACGTTTATTATTCATCAATTCCTGCATACGCTGTTATTCCCCCTCCTTCGTATGATTCAATTCCAGCCGCGACGGCAAAACGTCCTCCTCCAAGTGATTGATAGATAATTGTATTTAGTAATTGAATGTTTAGTTTTATCTCTTCAATGTTAAAATTTATATAGCTAACCCTTTTCCTTAAATAAAGTTTGATTTTCGTTTATAAAAGAGTGAATACTCCAAAAATTTATTGAAATCATTTGGCGAAAATATTTGTATGATGAGTTTCTCGACAGTATATAACTATTGGGATGAAATTGATTTCTAATATTATTGTAGTTGTTTTATCAGAATTATTGTTGCTTTCAAATTATTATTAAAATGAATACAAATGTGAATACAAATAAATATAAATATAAATATAAATATCTTCGTTATTGAAAAGCTACATCGAACTTTTGAGCTACGACTTTTCCGCCACCGCTTGCAAATCCAGTCCCTATGTGTGAATTCAATTAACAACAGTGTCGGAATCTCAAGTAAAATATATATAAGATGCTTTTTAATAATTTCAACAACATACCTTCGCCAGACATATCGGCAATATCCTTTTCTTTACATTTCGCCTCACACACAAAGCACCGATGAGCCTTACTTACAAATTTATCAACGCAAACGCCACATATTACGTGTCCACACGTTTTCAGTACTGCATAAATAATTTTTTTAATTTTATTGTTCCTTATAAAATTCTGTTCAACAGCGAATACACTTATACAATTACACATACAATTAATCTTTACTGTGTTTGTCAAACCCTTGCGACAAGAAGGACATACAAAACTTTTTTTCTTCGAGTTTATTTCCGCGACTTCAGTAAATTTCGTGGGAATAAGACTTTTGATACTAAACCAGAATGGAAGAAATGTATTAATTAATCATCGTGAAAATATTTTTAAATGGGAAAAGTTGAACTCGTTAGTTTACCTTATAGGGTGCTCAGACTCAGCTGCTGTGCACATGGTTTGACGTTTAATTGGTATAGTTTTATCGGGGTCAGCAGAAGGGGTAAGAGATGGCTAACAATTCCAATTGGATTAAATTAATTAAACCATTTAATTATACAAAAATAGTAGTCAAAAAAAAATTATGTGCAACTCACCAGCCAAAAGTTTGGAAGCTTTGGTTTCGATGCTTTAATCTTTTTGTTATAAATTACGAATAATCAGTATTTGTATCGATAGGAGAGCTACAGTAACGAATAGTTACTTGTTTTTCTTCCAATCGTTTTAACGATTCTTCATGTTCACGCTTTGAAATCGCCAATATTTCATCTTCATCAAGTTGAAAACCCCTTTTTTTACCAGCAACTAAATAAAAAAAATATACATAAAGTCACATAAACTAGCAGATATTTAAAGCATAATCGAATAAAAAATCAAACCTTTTACTATTCCACTATCTTTTCCATATTTAGCTTCACTTTGAACAGAGCCTCGACGACTTTCCTGCTTTGTTTTATCTGTAGTAACGATATTATCCTCATCCTCTGTTAGCTTACTTTCATTGTCTTTTTCAATAACTTTGACTGACTTCGAAAAGGAAGCATCAGTAGGCGCAACTCTAACTTGCTGCCGTTCAAAATCGAGAATTAGCGCTTCCTTGGCTAATTCCTCTTTACGTTTAGCCGCCTCTTCCTCGTCTTTTTCTCGTTGTTCAAACAACAGTTGTTGCCGTTTAATTTCCTTCTTCTGTGCTAAAATGTTTTCGTAAATGCATTCTTTACAATATAGATGACCATGCGAACAACAAACTGGGTCACGAGCACGTTGTAGGCAAAGATAACAGGCGTCACATTCGCGCATTGAGTCACGTCCTAAACGTTGCTGGTGCGATGTTATTAATTAAAAAGAGTGAAAACTGGAAAAGTAAGGGAATTTGAAGAAATGAAAATGGTTTTTTCATCGTCTATTTTGTTGTATGTACCTTTTTTGTTCCATAGTTGAGTGCTTGACTTTCTGCATAGGTGAAAAAAGAGAGAGCTGTGTTGTTTTTGCTGTGACGCGGCATGGTGAGAATTGACTTTATGAGGAGGTATATAAGTCGAGGAGGTATATATTAATGTTAACGAGGCAAATTGGAAATGCATATGTTGATCTGTAATTCCTGACACGTTATATATTTGTGCTGATTTGATTGGCCATAACTCTAAAATATCTATAAACATTTCTCTCAAACTTCTCTGAACGCGAACTACTGAATAACAATAATAATGGCAAGAACAAAACTCTCTTCAAGACACTATCAACCAACACATGTCCTTGAGGAACCGCAAGAACAAAGTACCGATTCTCAAGAAGAAGGTCTGGGTGGCGAGTCGTCGTCGTATACACAGTCGCGTCAATTAGTTTTAGCGCAACAACGAAGAGAACAAATCCAAGAAACAGCAGTACTTCAAAGAGTGAATGTGTCGCAAGGAAGACGTGGCAGACGCCTTTGGACTGAACAAGAAACAAACTCGCTTATTGAAGGATGTAGAAAAGTATGTTGTTTGAAAACTTGCGTTTCTTTTTTTTCATTTAATAAATTAACAATATCTTTTATTATTCATTAAGCATGGAGTAGGGTCTTGGTCAAAGATACTCCACGATCGCAATTTTCATTTTGACAACCGTACATCAGGAGACTTGAAAGATAAGTTAGTATCTTATAGCTGAAGATTAATTAGACCATTGATATTGAGATTCAGGTATACTAAACTAGTTTGAAAAGGTTCCGTACATTATTCCCTAATGAATCAAGACACGGTCGTTTGATGAGCAGGAGTGCACGAACTGATTCCCAGATATCAATGGAACCTCCACCTGCTTTTCGCATTTTCAGACGAAGAGAAAGACGTTATTTCAGTGCTGAAGAAGATCGGAGGTTATTAGCTGGCGTCAGAAAACATGGCTGTGCGTGGACTAGAATTGCCAATGACCCTGAAATCGGTTTTGTTAATCAACGCAAAGGCACTGATTTACGGGATCGGTTTAGAAATGCTTTTCCCCAAGAATATGCAAAAATGGGATTTACCCTTCCTTTTCGAGTGCCTCTTCACGCAATAAATGATGTTAATGCGTTATATACTCCTCGACGTAGACTCCAATCATCTTCAAAGTATGAAGATGATGAAGATGGAGAAGAAGAAGATGGAGAAGAAGAAGATGGAGAAGAAGAAGAAGAAGAAGAGGAGGAGGAGGAGGAGGAGGAAGAAGACATAGAGGAAGAGGAAGAAATGGTGGAAGAAATGGTGGATGAGGTGGCGGAAAAGGAAGAAATGGTGGATGAGGTGGCGGAAAAGGAAGAAATGGTGAATGAGGTGGAGGAAGAAGAAATGGTGGAAGTGGAAGAAGATAAAGATGGAAGAAACAATGCTAAACAAAATGAAAACACTGAATCGCAAGAAATTTTGGAGCAAGAAAATAATCATATGGAAATTATAATGCAAGAAGAATCACCCGAGCCAGAATTGGAAATGCAAAAAGAATCACCCGAGCCAGAATGGGAAATGCAAGAAGAACCACCCGAGCCAGAATTGGAAATAGAAGAGCATGACATCATTAATAACGAGGACGAAGATAATGATCCAGTTCAAGCAGGAAACCATATAATTAACCATTATTCAAGGCCGTTTGTTTTATCAAATGAAGCGACACCCTCGTCGCCATCATCATCGTCATCATTGCCATCCTTATCAGACAACACATACTATCATCCTGCATATTTAACACGCTGTTATTTAGAAAATCCCGAAAAATGGCTTGAAGGCGTATCAGTATTAATTAACAAAAAGAATTCAACCAGTTCCAACTCAACTTTAAGTAATATTTCTTTCTTTACTTGGGATTCAAAATATGAAACGAACAGCAACAAGTGGATCGATTTTTCTGAAAATGAAGAAAATAATTCAATTCTGAATACACCTGCATATAATGGCGACCCAGATTCTCCCAGCTTTGATCTTTCCATTTCACGAAAAAGAAAAATTCTTGAAGATCAGAACCAAGCAGAAGGATCTAAACGTCGAAGAGAATAATTAATTTTATTAATGTATTGGGTTAAATAATTATAAACTAACAGTGTATTGTATTAAATTATCGGGAACCAAAATATAAACCATATTCAAATTAGTCACAACCAACGTTGGCAACTGGAATTATAAAAGCTGCGCCAATTGAAGTACTGGAGTTATAAAACTAACAACACTTGTTTCTCGGAAACTTGTAAAGATTTTTCTCGTAAATTGAACCAAACAAAATGCTCTTTATTACAGAAATTAAAGCGCGAGACCGAGGAAATATAAACGATTGGAGGAAAGCAGTCGAAAACTTTGATCTTTTATCAAAACACGATCTGAATAGTGTGATTGTTTTAATGCTAAAAGAGTTATTTAACTTATAAAGATCAAAGTTGGAGCGGGAGATATTGATTCAATAAATCAGAAATATACAAGAACTGTTCTGGATACGCGCATGCACGCAGAACAATGCACCTAATTTCACGCGTTTTTACATTGTTGTACAAATAATTAATTAATTAAAAATAATTAAATAAGTAAATAAATAATCAACAATGTTGATTGAAATTCCAAAATAATTCTCTCAAAAGTCAAACGTTTTTGTAAATAATTTAAAACCAATAATAGATTCTCGATCTTTTATAATTTTTTTTAATTGAGGCATTTGACATTAGAACATATAAAATGTCATCACCGAGTCCATTGCTTCCGTTTTCGTTTTTTACACTTGAAATAATATATTTGTTGATTGGATCAGGCGTTCTTGTCGTAAGCGGAGTGAGTTTTATTATTTATATAACGAACTCAATGTAGTTCGAACAAGCTTATTTGCGGAGCTAAAAGAAAATTTATTCATTGATAAGGTTCTATATTTTCTTTAGTTCGTGGGGTTTTTAATAGCAGTAGCTCCAAGACCACGTAAACGCACCGAAAAAGAAAAATACTATATGTCAGCAAAGTCTGAAAACCCTCAACTACTACCAAATATCTTTCAGGAGGCTACAACAGACTTAACAGTAGTCGTACCCGCTTATAATGAGGCAACGAGGCTGCCAAAAATGTTGGAAGAAACCGTTACGTTTTTGGAAGAACGTCGGAAACGTAAAGAATTCAAAGATTGGAAATACGAAATTCTGATAGTCAATGATGGAAGCACCGATTCGACTACAGACGCTACATTGGAATTTGGTAAGGAAAATCCAGATGTGGAATTAAGGGTTTTAATATTAGAAAAGAATCGTGGAAAAGGTGGAGCTGTTACACAGGTTGGTTAGTTAATTGTTTGGCATATTCACAATAAACTTTATTTTTACGTTATTATATAATGTAGGGCATGCTTTCGGCTGGTGGTAAATATGTATTGTTTGCGGATGCGGATGGTGCTACTAAATTTTCAGATCTAGCTTTATTAGAACAAGACCTTGCAGAAATTGAGACTGCCGATGGGTTCGGAGCCGCTGTTGGTTCTCGTGCTCACTTAGTTGAAACAGAGGCAGTTGTAAAAGTAAGTGGTAATTAATGACGTTATCAAAAAACAAAAAAATTTTCTGATATTAAAAATTTCCGATTCTTGATTTATTAGCGCTCTTTTATTCGAAATTTCTTGATGCATTCTTTCCATAAAGTACTGTATATACTGGGAATTCGTGGCATAGGAGATACTCAATGCGGATTTAAATTATTTACACGAAAATCCGCACAACGCGTTTTTATTAATATGCATGTCGAACGATGGATATTTGATATTGAAATGTTATTGATTGCACAACAATTTAAGACTCCGATTGCTGAGACTGCCGTAAGCTGGCATGAAATTGATGGATCCAAAGTGTCATTAGTCAAAGATTCAATTCAGATGGCACTCGATTTATTAACTATCCGATTAAACTATCTTTTTGGAATTTGGACCGTTAATGATCCTTTGAAACCTAAACGCGATTAATCCGTGAATAAAATGCAATTTCGAATAAAATTTATCTTAAATTGTTGAAAAACTATAGATCGAAACAAAATGATAATCCATTAATTAAATAATATAATCAAAAGCAAGATGATTACCCGGGGCAAGAAGTTATTGTCGCGCATTGGGTCGACCACCCTGACCGCCTTGACCACCCTGACCTCTCTGACCTTCCTCATCCGGACCCCCTCCGAACATTAATATTATTAGTAAAGGCACGATGTATACCCTGATAAACATAATAAGAATAGATTAATAGCTGTTATTAACCAACAATGTGATCTATCACAATTACCCACCAATATTTCTGCAAAAATGTTTTTTCAGGTGGTGGGGTTTCTATAGTACCATCTGGTCGAAGTGGTGCAGCTTTAGCCAATTTAGGACTAATAAAAGTCCAATGTTAATAATTAGATAGGATAACCAAATAAAGAGAGTCTATAGACAAACTTACCGAACCCCTTTGACGGCTTTGATGGTTTGAGCGGTAGTCTTGAATTTGGTTATTGGCTGCAGATGCGATTTTTGAGATTTAATCATTCTTACTAGCTAATTACAAAACGCAATTAATGGAAAAGCTTACTTGTCTATTTTTATATCCATCAGTAGGAGCAGTGCATTGAGGTTGAGTAGTGTAATAATCAAAATGAAAGAGATTACTATCCTTATCTAAGTGAATTATAATCTCATCTTCGAAATTTGATGATAGTAATAAACACTTTAAAAATATATAAAATATTTATTCTATTAGCTTTATTAATCGAGGTAAATATCCTGATATAAAACATTACTGACCCATTTTGTAAACGAGATAAAAGATTTATTTGGATCCTCTTCATCGACTAATTTGATATGATAAAATATCGTGTCGTTGTCATTTTGACTATTTAACGAATCGGTCAAAGTTAAAGATACATCCTCATTCTCGTTATCTGCAGGTGAGTACTTTGCTACACCACGTGATGGAATTAAAGCTAGTTGACCTCGTTTTTTGAACGTGGATTCTGGATAAGAGAGTTTATGGTATATGGTGTACTTGTGTTCATATAACTGTTCTTGTTCCTAACAATATATTATGAATTCATATTATTCAACTAGGGAAGAAGAGAAATCCACGAAGTCCAATGAAATTGACTCATCAATTACGTACTACTTCTTCCTCAGTTTCTGTCACTGTCTCTGAAAAAACAATATTGTATAGCAATGAGCTGAAGCAAAGTAATAAGAGTAGAACACGAAATAGAGTCATGTTTCATAGGAAAGTAGAAATGCCGATCAAAAAATAATTTCAAAATAGTCAAATAAATGACGTAGAACGTAGATGAATGCTTTTGCCCGTTTAAATAATTTCGTAAATCTCGAAGCTTGACATGAATTCAGTACACCAACTTGATGAATTGGTGAAAGAATATTTGCTCGTGCGTTTATTTTCTTTAATTTTAGATTTTGGTTATAAGTGCATATAAGATAAATTCATTGATTCGTTGCATTGATACCACTTTCTGGCTTGTGATTGAATAGTTCCGGGGTTTTATAAACACTTTTCGCGCTTTTGAGCAGGAGAACAAAACAGATAAAGATAAAAGTTTCCAAGTATGTATGTGTTGCAAAGTGACCATTTTCCCTTTCTGACTTTCGTAGTATTTTATATGCATTTCAATATACTCGTGGAAAATCACCTTTCGGTATAATAAATAATATCCTCACATCACATTATTTGCAGGCCGATAAAATAATTGATGAATTATCCAGTTACATCTCGAACAGTGATATTAATGGGCTATTGGAATACTGGCAATATTTGCACATTCGTTATTTCTCACGATTAGATGGGCGATTTTTTGGAAGTGTAAAAAAGTTCGAGACATGCTTATTGAGATATTATTTAGTTTATGGTAATCAGACATTTAATAAAGCATACATAAACATAAAGTTTCAGTTACACGAAATTATTCTAAAAAAAAGATGATGAATAATTGGATTTATATTTTTAGCAACACAACATAAACGAAAAGACAAAATCGTGGAATTTTTTGATACCTTTGGTGCAGAACTTAACGGAAACCCAGAATGGACTAAATGGTTTGGTAATATTTTTGCTAAATTTTATGTGATTGAAATTATAAACATGACTGATAATCGGTAGTATTCAGGTTTGCCGTTCTCGAAAAATCCTGTATCCGATCCGAATTTTGAACCTTTTTTCACTAAACAGTGGTTAGACACATTTACAGTATCTTTACATAATTTCCTGAATGCTATATTTCAAAATATGCGTATCCTTTTTGCATTTATTTAATTGGTGAATAAAAATTAATAATCAATTATTAGTATTTATCCTTAATTTCGACATTTGTTAATTTCACTTTCAAGCGCTACCTAGTCTTTTATGCTTCAATATTGATCGTCTTCATAGACAAACATTACAAAATGAGATTAAAGATCTTCATCGTGTCATTGAGAATCTCAAATCGGAGCTGGAAACCGGTGATCATGAAATATCGACGTTAAAGCAAAAGGTTTTCATTCTGCATGCTATTTTTATCGAATCAAGCTTGCAAATTCTTCAAAAGCATCAACTCAAATTCCCAAATTTTTTTTAATTTACAGGTTGCTCGTAGTGAGCATGCGACTGGATATAGAAGACGACGTGCTCTTTCCATGGTCGAACACAAAGAAAAAAATTCGTAATTTATTTTTATTTTATCAATAATAACTGATAATTTTAGGTTTTCAATGCTGTTCTTATCTCTTCATATTAATCAAATAGAAATGGGGTTGAAAGACTTTCGGCTCCTTCATCACGAGGTAATTAAATTTAGAAATTTCTTTTGACTTGTATGAATGCAATTATATTTTTGTAATAATAAAATTATAGCGAAAAATCAAGTATCAGCAAGTGTTCCGGTTTCTCGATCCGTTACTCCTAGCAAACAACATGACGCGGGATCAGTTAATAGTAATCATAACAATAAAGCCTCGCAATCACCAAGATCTTTGCCTGAAGAACGTGCTATTTCTCCTATTTCAGAATACACGTTTGATGAAGAGGATGAAGGAGAATTGCAAGATGATGATGAGACTTTTATTATTAATAGTCAGGTAGGTTTACCATGCATTTACCATGTATTTGTCATTGTTACCCCTCATTATATTTGTAATCAACACATATCTCTCACTATATATGGAACTAATAGGAATTATATTTGAGACATACTTCTGGTATTACCCTAGCAAAATTTTCTTGTGAAGGAAGTTTGATTGCCAGTTGTGATGCGGACAATTTAGTTAAGTAAGTTTTTTTCAAATACTAATCAAGTTACATGGAGTTTCTCAAAAATTACAAACTTTATGTTAAATAGAATATGGAGCGACTCTGGCGAAAGTCCCGGTTTAGAAATCAACAACCACGAATACAACATTCTTTCCATGGAATGGGAATCGAGATCCGATAAATTTGTATGTCTATATCTATATCTATATACACAGTGAAACTTAATTTAACGGAATCATCCGTTCCATAAGCGAAAATTTTCAAAAATTTGTCATCGAGTTTTAATTACGAAATCCGTTCTGAACTACGTCGAGTTCTATTAGCCTCCGTTAGATCGAGTTTCACTGTGTAAATATATATTCTTTGATCAAATATGCAATAATATTTATATAAAAAAAAGTTATTTTTTGGCACAGATGAACGCATAATCCGAATGTACAATCAAGAGAGCAAATCGGTGGTGCATGAATTTCAAATGGAAGAACGGCTTCCGAGAGTTAATCAAATTTGTTGTTCTCCGGCAGAACCGGTTTTTGCTTGTTCTGGTAGTGATGTGAAGATTCGTCGAGATAACCCTGGTACAGGCTCGGCTGCCGGCTCTTCTGCGACTAGTAGTGCTTTGGTCAGCTGGGATATTAAAACGATGTCGATACAGGTATTTTACGATATTTATGATTTATTAAACTGTAGTCGATATTTATTTGATATATTAAAAATAATTCCTTAGGGCACCTTCTGGTTGGATACCCCATCAAAATCTCATGCCGTTCCAATAGAAACCATCAAATTCAATCATAATGGGAAAATGCTAGTGACTGGTGACAAAACAGGCTATATTCGGATTTTTGGTAAGGAAAACATAAGTAAAGATGATTTGGTTTCGTGTAATGTTTATTCGAAAGAATTTAATCAATAATTTTTTATTTGTTGAAGATATTCGTAAATTGTCTCCAATTATGGAATGGAATATATCAAGTGCTTCATCCACAATAAATGCAAATAAAGTTGGTAGTGGTATAGTTTGCTCTACATTATTTAGCTTTGATGAGAATTCGATATATGTAGTTGATGAGAGCGGGCAGGTTGGTTTGTTACGCGAATATTTTTTTATTTTAATGAACACTACTTATTATTCTTAAAAATGATTATTTATGATTATTTCCAGTTCTCTCAATGGTCGGTCCATAAACGCGGAAGCCTGCTTTCTCAATCCAAACTACACGGCTTCCCACCCCCAACGCCGATATTGTCATCACCATCTTCTTCATCATTATCTCCTCCACAATCACAATCAATACCACAACAATCTAGTACGCTAAGTTTTCCATTCCCAACAACATTCCGAAAACGAACAGTTTCCGCTTCATCAAGTCGAAGCACAAATTCAACGGCTACAAACGTTATCGGAAATAATACTAATAGTAATGATAATAGCAATAGAGGACTATCACATTTGGCGCCTCCTCCCCGAGCACCAATGGTTGCATTTAGTCCTGATACTGAGCATCTTGTGTGTGTTGGAGGAACTGGCGGATGTGAAGGAATGATTTATCAGGTGAGTGAAAAGAATACGTGGGAGTGAGTTATGTACTCTGTTTTGTTATTGCATTACTGTTAATATGTATTCTATTATGATATTTTATTTTAAGACATCTAATGGAGAACAGGTGCAAAGTTTAGCTTCACATTCTCAATCCCTAACGTCTGTTGATTGGTCAGCAACTACGGGAAATGCTATTCTTACTGCTTCGACAGATGGAACACTGAGGCTCACAAAGATAACAAAGTTTTTGCAACCATAATCATATCTTATTTAATATATTATTATAATTATTATTTATTATTTATTATTATTTTTATTATTAATTAATTAATAACGGTAATTTATTATTTAAGTCTAGATAAAATAACGGTAATTTATTATTTAAGTCTAGATAAAATAACAGTATTTTTTAATTGCATAAAAATTAATAAATGGAAAAATTCTGAGATTTCTGATCCGAACAGATCAGAATTGAATCACTA
The DNA here is from genome assembly GCA_910591945.1 of Ambispora gerdemannii. NCBI lineage: Eukaryota > Fungi > Glomeromycota > Glomeromycetes > Archaeosporales > Ambisporaceae > Ambispora > Ambispora gerdemannii. The sequence continues at coordinate 18,979 of CAJVPL010000057.1, forward strand.
GTCTCTTTAGACTTTTGTCACATTATTCAAAATCAGTTTCAAACAACGGATCTTTTTTGACTGTATAAACTCGCATCACGTATATTCTATAAAAAACCCTCATGGAACTACATGTAAATGTTTCAATTATCAATTATATTAAAAATAAAAATTATATTAAATACAAAATATTACTCTATAATTAAGTCTAATATAAAATGATTGTTCAAAAATCTTGTTACTCTCCACGAAAACCCAATCCAAATAGTATTGTGTGTGGTGGGTGTAAAAAGATTAACTTGGCCGCATCGACTGAATATCCACTTTACACTCATGATTCCGTTCGTGCCAGTATGACATTGCTGACATGACACCGTGATAGTGAACCAGCGCAGCTGATACAACAAACACGTGAAATATTTGGTGAGATGATCCCTAATAATGAATGTATTGCTTGTATTAGTGTTTCGAATTACAAGAAAAATAGTAATTTAAAAGATGTGAATAATATGTACCCATATATCGAATTTTCCAGGAAACCATCGCTCAGGAACTCTGAATTTTAATAAATTATATATTTCTTTTTAGAAAAACTTGATCAAAATATCAGACGATTATAAAGATAATAATTATAATGTACGTACCGGAAGCCATAGATAACTGCTCCAGCAACATAAAACAATCCCATTACAAGCATATACTTGAGTGATATGACGTCGAAACTCAGATGGAACTGCAAATAAAATAATTAAAAATATAATTCAAAGACTACAAATAAATTTATATTATCTAAATAACATACCCCATAAAGTGCAATAGCATGGGCTATGGGGAATATAGCACTTAGCCCCATTGAAAGGAATAATCCCGTACGAAACCATCGGAATTCCGGTGAACGAAAAGTAGGCGCGATTGCTACTACGATCTATATATTAATTTCATAGCATTGTGTTAAATATGTATATAAAAGATTTCAGAGATTTATAGAAAAGATTTAATATTTTAATAAGAGAGATAGTTACTGTAGCAATTCCAAAGACAGATATCAATGATAGGTATACAATTTGCAAAACGCTATTACAGTAAAACCCTAAATTAAAAAGAATCGATTTATTATATATAGAGATTTATCGAACATTAATTGAGATTTATAACTTACCGTAATAAACCATAGGATAAAATGATCCACTAAAGTAATATTTTTTATTAAATAGTATTCAATAATTATGATCCAGTAATACAAGTCGCTCTTGTTATAGTGAATGTGTCCGGGCTATTAGAGAAAAATTCACTATATCGAGAGTTTAATTAGTCCTCACTATATCAAGTGTTCACTATAACGAGAGTGACTTGTAATATTAAATGAAATAACAAAAAGATTTCATACTGACACAATTAAAGCAACAATACCAATATAATCGCATCTATTCCAATCAGCGCAAACCTAATTAATAGCACAGACATTGAATTAACAAAAGAAATTGAAAAAACTCCCATAATTTTAAAGATCTTCACCTTTTCCGAATGACAGCAAAAGGTGTGAAATAATGAAGAGAGCGATAAACAAGCCATCGCGCCCGCTAGAAAACAGTAAAACACCAGAAAGTCCCACCATTTGACAGACGAGGTATTTGACAGTGTGGAGAAATAGGTGGTGAATGCGATAACTATGAAAGCAATGGTACCTAGGACGTGTGACCATATGTTCACTAAAAATTAAATGATCGATCAATTAGGCAGATATCTAAGGAAAATAACGAATATAACACATTTCTTACCGGTTTCATTGTGAAGGTAAAGTAAAGATTTTGCGCATTTGATATACGAAAAAGTTGGACGGCGATAGCCACGCAAAATATCGCGATTATCCTGTAGCCACGAAGGCAGATCTGCAAAATTGCAGGTGAGAGGCAGACAAGGCTCAACTGCTGCGTTTACCTCTTGCTTTATGTAGCATATCAATAAAGAAAAAGGCGCATTAAAATTAGAAAAAAATTTCAAAAAAATTTTAATCTCAGAAAGGTAAAAAATACCTTGTTACCGGCAGAATTGGGTGATATTGACAAGGTCTCCTCTTGAAGTGTCGTTTCAGAGGACGACCGTTTTGAATTTGACATTTTTCGCTGGGAAAGTTTCGACGCCATTTGACAAATTGTTAAGAGAAAAGGAGAAGAAATGAAAACAGTTTCGGAAAAAAGTGAACATGTTGAACATGCTTTTGTATAGAATATGAATATGCATTGGGGACAACAAGCCAGATATTGGGGAATTTCATTTTTGATTGTACGACCCAATCCACGAGCACGTTTCATAATGACATAAGAATTAATTTATAAAAAAACTGATCGTTTATCGTTATAGTTAGCTTCAAACAACATTCAAACATGCCTGTAGTAACTTCTTCACAACTCGCAAAGCTTCAGTCTCGTCCAGAGAATATACGCAATATTTGTATCCTTGCTCACGTTGATCATGGAAAAACTACACTGTCTGACTCTCTCCTTGCCTCCAACGGTATTATTTCGAACAAACTTGCCGGAAAAGTCAGATATCTTGACAGTCGTGAAGATGAACAAGAGAGAGGAATTACTATGGAAGCTAGTGGCATTTCTTTGTACTTCCAAGTATTGCGTAAAGCGGAAGAAGTGGGCGCAGGTCAGCTTTGTTTTTTTTAATCAGTTATACAGACTTTTGAAATTTTATTTTTTTTATTGACTCTCAAGATTATTACACATAATTTTTTGACATCAACTAAAGAAACTGTCACAAATTCTCATGAATATCTTATAAATCTTATTGATTCTCCTGGACATATTGATTTTTCCAGTGAAGTGTCGACAGCATCAAGATTATGTGATGGTGCATTAATTCTTGTGGATGCTGTTGAAGGCATCTGTTCGCAGGTGTGTTGATTTTTTTTTGATTCAGAAGCAGACTTTTTTAATTATTCTCGTGTCAAACTAATAAATACTCTAATTTATAGACTCATACTGTACTTCGTCAAGCTTGGATCGAGAATGTTCGACCTGTGCTTGTCCTTAATAAGCTTGATCGTTTAATCACCGAACTTAAATTGACACCTATGGAAGCATATATTCATCTTAATAAAATACTTGAACAAGTAAATGCTATCGTGGGTACTTTCTTTGCAGGCGATGTACTTGAAGAAGAAACGAGACGGCATGATGCTGAAAAGGTAATAAATTTAACTTTCTAAGCATCGTTAGCTAAAAGCAACAACATAAAATATTCACTCTCATATAATAATCTAGGAAAGGTTATTACGCGAAGGGGAAATTTCCGAAATAGAAAAGAGTATATCAGAAGCGTCATTGGACGATCGTGACGACTCCAGTATATACTTTACACCCGAATCCGGAAACGTAATCTTTTCAAGTGCCATAGATGGGTGGGGATTCAGGTAACTTACTACAAAAAATTCTTTGATTCTCACTATATATCTCTTCGTCATTTATGATTCAACGAAAAAATGTCACATTAATTGACTTTGACAGTTGATGTTCCAGAGTGGAACAATTTGCAGATATTTACGCTTCGAAACTTAATATTAAGGTGAATCTGCTTCGAAAAATTCTTTGGGGTGATTATTACCTTGATCCGAAGACGAAACGTATTTTGCAGAATAAACATTTGAAAGGTCGTCATTTGAAACCGATGTTTGTTCAATTTGTGCTTGATAATATATGGACTATTTATGATGCTGTTATTTTAAACAAGTAAGGACTTGAATGCACAACAAAAAAATTGTTTTGTCGAAAGGGAATTAATACTTTATTATTCATTTATAAGCAATCGAGAAAAAATTGAAAAGATTGTAAAGACACTGAATCTCAAAATTCTTCCAAGAGACATGCGTTCTAAAGATACAAGAACTTTATTGACCTCAATGTTTTCTCAGTGGTTGCCACTCTCCACTACGGTATTACATATCCTTTGCAGCAATTTTTTGCCTTTGTATTGTTTTTATTTGTCAAGAGTTTCCTTAACTCCTCGCACTTACCGTGATAGATAAACTTCCTTCTCCTGTTGCGGCGCAACCTAGACGTCTTCCGCGGATGCTATATCCTCATTCTAATTCTCCGGAGAAGTCTAAAGATGATATAGAGCATGCAATATATACATGTGATTCTAGCGATACAGCACCCATTATTGCATATGTTTCCAAGATGTTTGCTGTCCCCTTTGAATTACTACCCGAAAACAAAAGAAAACAACTTACTGCAGAAGAATTAAGAGAAAGAAGAAGAATGCAAAAAGAAGTAGAGACTTCTACTGAAGTATCAACGAATCAGGAGTTCAACAGAATCGTAGAAAATGAACAACCCAAATTCGAAGCAATCAATGAGACATTTATTGGTTTTGCACGTCTATATTCTGGCACTATTCGAGTTGGTCAAAAACTCTTTGCTCTTAAGCCAAAATATGACCCCATATACCCGGAAAATTATTGCACCGAATTTACGGTGCAAAGTCTTTACATGTTGATGGGACGAGAACTTGAATCGCTTCAGGAAGTTCCCGCAGGAAATGTGTTTGGGATTGGTGGGCTGGAGGGTCACATCTTAAAAAATGGTACCTTGAGCAGTACTAAATCATGCAAGACTTTGGCTGGGGTAGCGCTTGAAGTATGTTAAAATCGGGATTTATCAAGATTCATTAGTAGGAACATTTTTCTGAATCCATTATATATTTTCTAAAGTCTGCACCTATTGTTCGTGTGGCGCTTGAACCTACAGAACCATGTAATTAAACTTATTTTATCGTTGAAACCTGGTTGTATTTATATATTATATGGACAAAAGATCTAACGTTGGTTATTTTAGCTGAAATGTCGAAGCTGATTGAAGGTCTTCATCTTCTCAATCAAGCTGATCCGTGTGTCGAAATTCTTGTCCAAGAAACCGGTGAACACGTAATTCTCACTGCTGGCGAAGTTCATCTTGAGGTTTGATGCTATTATGTAGCTGATTACACACTATGAAATGAGTAATAATTGCTAATGTAATATATTTTAATGGAATTAAAGCGTTGTCTCAAAGACTTGAAAGATAGATTTGCAAAGATTGAAATTCAAGTTTCTCCTCCAATTGTCCCATTCAGAGAAACAATTGTACACTCACCAGGTATTATTTAATTTTCCTTTTTCTGTAATCAACTCCTTTTGTATTTTATTGGATTAAAAAAATCAATTAATAGAAACGCACTCTGTCAAAGATAAAGATCCCAATATCCTACATGGCCTAATTACATTATCAACAACAAATAAATACTGTACTCTTAAAGTACGTACAGTACCATTACCTTCTAACGTGACCTCATTCTTGAACGAGAATGCAATCACAGTTAAAGCCATGTTAGAAGAACGACAATGGCGCAATAAGGCTGATATTTTGTCCGGAGAGGAGGATGAAGAGGCATTAAAAGAGGTGGCGATTAAAAAGGAACGGGTTTTACAGGCTGAAGAGTTCTTTGAGCTTTTGGAAGCAGAGTTTGAGAAAGCTCCGGATAAGGATATTTGGAAAGATGTTGTTGAAAAGTATGTTTATTCTTAGCATGTGTTTTGAATATATATTATACAATGATATTTACAATGCTTACTTGCTGATGTAGTATATGGGCTTTCGGTCCGAAGCGCGTTGGTCCTAATCTTTTAATTAACCGTGTATCTAATTACACTCGAAAATCGTAAAGATCATACTTTTAACAATTGTTATCAATTTCTGCCTCCCCAAAAAATTAATTTACTAAACGTTCCAAATATAGGTGGCGCGGAACTCTCATCGACTCGAAACTCTCCAACACATTAATCTCAACACAAGATGATAGCCTAGAAATTCCTGCAGAAAATAAAAATACTACTAGCGAGCAACTGACAATAAGAGACTTCGAAGAAGCTGTTCATACAGGGTTTCAATTGGCTACCAAAGCTGGTCCACTTTGTGCCGAACCGCTGATGGGAGTCGCATATTTTGTCGAGGATTTTCTAATAGATACTGAAAATACAGGTTTGGAACCATCAGAGGGTACGACGTCACTCAATTCGATATAATGTAGGAATTTTCACTTCCCATGTTCTTATTAGACTTAATTTATTTCTGGAATATAGTGCGCTCTAAAATAGGTGGTCAAGTAATGACCACCATGAGAGATGCGTGTCGACAAGGATTCTTGGAATGGTCACCAAGATTAATGTTGGCAATGTATTCGTGTGATATTCAAGCTACAAGTATGACGATATCTAAGCTTTCAAATGAACTTTTTCTTGATACCAAAAAATTACATTAATAAATCATCATTCAAAACTTTAAAGCTGAGGTTCTTGGCAGAGTTTACGGCGTAATATCTCGGCGACGTGGTCGAATCACCTCGGAAGAGTTAAAAGAAGGCACTCCGTTCTTTGAAGTCCATGCTCTTATGCCAGTTATAGAAAGTTTCGGATTTGCTGATGGTTTGTTGGTTAATTTTGCCTTTTAAAGGTTAATATTCCAAAGTGCTAACTATAGTCAATTAATTATATTTACAGAAATAAGAAAAAGAACTTCTGGTGCTGCTAGTCCTCAATTGATATTTAGCGGGTATGTGCGCATTCTAGTTTCACCATAATCGAAGAGAGAAATCAAATCTGCTTATTAGTCGATTTTTTTTGTTCGTTATTTAGATTCGAGATGCTTGACGAAGATCCGTTTTGGGTGCCGACTACTGAAGAGGAGTTGGAAGATCTCGGGGAAAAGTCCGATCGTGAAAATCTTGCTAAAAAGTATATGGAGAAAGTTCGTAAAAGAAAGGTATTTTTTTCCCTTACTTATATCTTATATATAAATAGTACTTTACATTCTTAGAATAGTTATTAAATAAACCAATTAATTTATTTTGTAGGGCATGTTTGTTGAGAAAAAAATCGTAGAACATGCGGAAAAACAACGGACGATCAAGAAACGATAATAATGTTTGTTTTAGTTTGAAACACTGGTAAATGATTAAATTTATTATTATGCATTGTTTCGTCGGTCAAATAGCTGAATTAGTCTAGATTGTATTTTTCAATTTTTAGTATTTTGGTCTTCTCATTTTGTTGGAATATATTTTATATATATATGCTTATGTAGAATACTGTATAAACTGGACAATAAAATAACTTTTAAACGTGAAATAAACAGAAACTTTGTTAAACAATAAATTAAGTGATTTGACCAAACAATATATATAAATCCTAAGAAATGACCAAATTCAAAGATGCTAAAACATATAGTGACCAGGAAAAAAAGATACTGCTAGACGCATATAATAAGCAAGAACAACAGAAACAGTTAAATAAAACAGTACGGATTGTATTCATAGCATTGTTACTAGATATTCTAGCATTCACGATCATTTTGCCATTGTTTCCACGGCTGTTGAAAGATTATCAGGAACGAGAAGATGGGGATGAAGTGAGTAGTAAAATTAATTAATTAATTAATTAATTGTTTTTTGATTTGAATGATTTATTGAACTTTATCGGACGAACTTAAATTGATATTTATTAATTTATCTTTCAATCAAGACAACATTATTATCATTTTTTCTACGGCAAATAGGTTTATTTAAAGAAATTATTGGTAGTAGTGAATCGTCACAATATAGCAATCCAAAATGGGATATTGTTTTACTAGGGGGTGTATTAGGCTCACTCTACTCGTTTTTACAATTTGTCGCGTCACCTGTAATTGGCGTGTTTTCTGATCGATATGGTCGACGGAAGACATTACTATTCACAATGGTAATTTTTACTATTATTGTTAGCATTCAGAGTTCTTAAAACTTAATTCCTGTTAATAAATCCATATTTTTTAGATTGGAAATATATTGTCGACAATTTTATGGTTATTCGCTAAATCATTTGGGTGGTTCGTACTAGCAAGAATAGTGGGAGGTCTGTGTGAAGGTAACGTGCAATTATCGATCGCGATTGTGTCGGATGTTACGACGCGCGAGACTCGGTCAAAGGGATTGGTGGGTAGTTTAAATTATAAATATAGAAACATGAATATTCTGTTTTTTTTTGTCTAATTTGTATTATTTCCAAATATTATTTTTATTAGGCGTTGGTTGGTATCGCATTCGCTGTTTCATTTACAATTGGTCCTGCTATCGGTGCATATTTTGCGTCGAAAGATCTGGCACAACTTTTTCCTCAACTAGTTGAATGGGGTCTTAGTCCGTATTCAGCGCCTGCGTTCGTCTCACTAATATTACTTTGCGTAGAAACTTTATACTTATATGTTGCTCTGCCTGAAACATCAAATCTCGGAAAATCACAAAATAATGACCTCAATTCACCCACAAATACAACACCAAAAGAAGCACCCGCGAAATACCGACACCGCCAAAAAACCCTCCAAATTCTAAGCTGGATTCACTTTCTATACCTCTTCTTTTTCTCCGGCATGGAATTTACACTCACCTTTCTAACATTCGATCTATTCGATTTCACAAACATGCAAAACGGCAAACTATTGGGCTACATTGGTGTGTTGTCGGCTCTAATACAGGGTGGATATGTGAGACGTCGTGCGCACACAATTGGCGAAAAGTACTTGGTGGCGCAAGGAGTGACGGCGTGTACTATCGGGTTAAGTGTTATTTCTTTTTTGACGAAAGGTGTGAATGGTGTCACTTGGCTTTACGTTGGTGCTACTTTTTTTGCGATCACATCGGCTACTGTTGTTAATTGTTTGACATCGTTAGCTTCAATGCAATGTGATGATGATGATGATGATGATGACGATGAAAATCACAAAGAAAATAAGGAAACGCGAGTTTATTCCCTATTAAAAGGAAAAGAACTCGGTACATTCCGATCATTTGGTCAATTGGGTCGAGCATCCGGTCCTATAGCAACATGTAGTCTATACTGGATGAAAGGCTCTGAAATATGCTATGGTGTTGGTGCATTAGCAATGTTAGTCATTCTTGTGATTGTTTTTGTTAAAATTCCAAATGTTGATACTGATACTAAGGTAAAAAAGAAAGGCCAATAAATATCGTTGTTGATTATGTAATAGAAGACAGTAGTACCTATGCTGATAATTTAATATATGTATAATGCAATTTACTTGAAACCTAATGTTTGGCGAAAAGAAAGTCCATCAAGGGTAGAAAAGTACCCTAGCCACAGCGAAAAAGTGTCAGATCGCGTGCTGCTGGCGGCACAAACCAATAAAAATACGTAAATTTTTTATCAGCCCGGCAAAACAAATCCGGCACAAGAAAATAAAAAAAGTAAAAATACGGGAAACAGATGCCTAAATCTAGCTTGATACACTAAAAAAATGTCAGGAAGACAATTTTACATATAATCTTGATTTCAGCTCTAACCCTAATCCTAACTCTAATCCTAATCCTAACCTTTAAATTAACCTTTAACAATAATCTTTAACAATAACCTTTATTACCGTAGAATTTTTCCGGACATACACAAATATTACATGATCTGACACTTTTTTTTCGTCGTGGGGTTCTAACGCTAATAATTTTATTCTGTTTCAAGTTGCACATGATATATAAAGCACATGATTAGCCTATATGTATGTCCATTTATATGCTAGGAGACTCCGATCGTCGACTTCCACTTCCTCTACCATTGCAGCTCCTTTAAAACAACGAGTGTACATTGATATAATGAATTCGCAAGTTGACGAAGCAACTCACTCATTATTAGACAAGGTTGAGAAAACCACACAAACTAGTCGCTTTATGTGTTGTTCACGACGCTCATGTATCAGCAAAGCAGGTCGGGTTCGTTTAGCTGCTAGAGCTTTTGTTGGAGTTTTAGTCATTGTTGTTTATACAGTGTTGGTGTTTTTTGTGATTGACTATGTGAAGACACCGTGGTTCGGTTCGAATCTGTTGAATGACACGTATGCATGTCACGATACTGTTAGTTGTGGTAAGTTAGTGAGAATTTTTTTGCGTGTCATGACACTGTTGTTAGTCATGTAATAGTAATACTAATAATTATGCTAACGGTGAAACGCATATGATAGAACAGCGCCTACAACACAAAGAAAGTATCATCAAAGACAAACTAGAATCAAATAATTCATCAATAACACCACCAAATTATGTATTCTTTAGTTCACTATACAACGAGAAATACATGGAAGGCGCGCTGACATTAGGATACACAATAAAGAAACATCATCCAAATCATCAGATGTATATGATCTATTTCCCCGAAAATTTCTCCGAAGCAGCGCTCTGTAAACTTCGTGCAATTGATTGGATACCACGCGTTGTTGAACGGATTCCACCTCCATGGAAGGGAGTTCCGTCATACTTCGCAGATCAGTTCACAAAATTACAATTGTGGTCGTATACAGAGTTTGACGGGATTATGTATATCGATTCGGATGCGTTGGTGGTGCATCCGTTGCAAAAAGCATTTGAATTGGTTAGTGGTGGTGCTAATGTGACGGGATTTGAGTTCGCTGCTGTGTCTGATGTTTTTGATGGGACGATTGATGTTGGGTTTAATGCTGGCAAGTCTTTGTTCGTTGATAATGATGATTCTTATTTTATTGTTATGATATTTTAGTTGATTCATTCATTCTTAACGATTTATAGGATTTATGGTGTTTAAACCTAGTAAGATTGTGTATGATGAGATAATACGTACTTATAAATTACGTGGCAACTATAACATTGAATATGCCGAGCAAGCTTTTCTTAATGAATTCTATCGATTCAGGTGCGTACGACCGAGCCTCCTTTATATTAACAAGCCATTAGATATTCAATTCTTATAATGATCCCAAAATTGTGTAGACTGATCACACTACCCATCACCTACAATTTCAACTTATCAATACTTAAGAAGCATCAACATCTCTGGAAACTACTATTTAACGAGATAAAAGTGGTGCATTACACAGTAATGAAACCATTCATACGGCCATCGCCGCCACGATCTTTTAGCGAGCCTTATGAGTTCTGGTTTAAAGAGAATTATGCGATGCATAAAAAGTTTGATGATAAGTTCCGGGAGTGCGATGAAGAGGAGAAGTGATCTAGTAATAATAATGATAGAAATCTTGTTTCATTTTATTTAATGCTAAAATTCTTGTTTCATCTTTATTTAATTAATTAATCCTGGCAGCAGAATTAGCATGCTAAATAGTTTATTATTTGCCTGAAAATTTGCATTTAATTTGTTTCTTATTGAATAATCACAAGTATTCGCGCAATAATCGCATTGATATATAAAAACCGAAAAATTGACAGCAACTTCAATATTTCTTTGCTAATCAGCACGGAAAACACGTGATGACACGGTGTGTTGTACATACACAAGCTTCGTTAGAGCCGCAAGAAACTTTACTATATATAAAGAATATATAAACTTCTAGAGAATATGGTTTATTACTTACAGCAGACTTTGTAATTGGTTAACAGTATTAATTGAATCTAGTGTTAGCGTTTTACATTCGGCATACTGTGTATTACTGCACTTACATTCATCCTTTCTTTTCATTTTTGTTTCTGACAAAAGAAAAGAGAAAAGAAAATAGCAACACAATCAACATCTACACACATACACATTACACATACAAATGAGCAACAGGTTCGCCAACTCAACCTCACCACGACCAACAACACCACGACCAACAACGCCACGACCGACAACGCCACGACCGACAACCCCGCGTCCTGGTACTCCTCGACACCATAATAACAGTCCTCGTCCATCTACTCCGACCCATAATAATGGAGCGACGACGACGACGATCCAAGACATAGCGATAGGCTGTAAAGTTTATGTGACTGTTAACAACAAGGAGAAAACTGCCGATCTTCCGGAATATCGAAAGGCAGAGGTTCTATCCACTAGAATCCATAATGGTATTACAGAATATTACGTCCACTTTGTAGAATTCAATAAACGATTAGACGAATGGATTCCAGTGGAAAGAATTGATATCTCACGTGAGATTGAAAAGTCATCGGGAAGGAAACGCGCGAAAGGGGGTGGTCTTCGAGATAGCGATGCGCCTAATTCTTTGGCTTCTCCACTTAGTAGTAATGGAAACAGAACGCCGAATAGAAATCCGGGTGCATCTGCAACAACGATTGGTCAAAAGCGAAAAATCTCAGCGATGGAAGATGTTCATACTCCGCTATCGGAACCATATCCTGATGAATTCGACAATGATCCCGGCAGTGGACCAGGAACACCCAATGGTGGCTACACCGCGACGGCGGAAGGTAGTGGTCCACTCTCGAAAAAACAAGAACTTGAGAAACTTCGCGTTTCTGGATCAATGACACAGTCAAATTCCGAGATCTCACGTGTGAAAAATCTCGAAAGAATTCATATCGGAAAATATGACGTCGAGGCTTGGTATTTCTCACCGTATCCTGCAGAGTACGCGTCCGCGTCCACCATTTACATCTGTGAGTTCTGTCTGTTTCATTTTATTAGTGAACGCCAGCTACGCAGACATCTAAAGAAATGCAATATTTTGCATCCACCCGGCAATGAAATATATCGTAAAGACGATATTTCGTTTTTCGAGATCGATGGTCACAAGCAGAAAACATACTGTCGTAATCTGTGTCTTTTGTCGAAACTGTTTCTCGATCACAAGACGCTTTACTATGATGTCGACCCATTTTTGTTCTATATTATGTGTAAACGAGATGCCAAAGGATGTCACATGATTGGATATTTCTCAAAAGAGAAAGAAAGCACTGAAGGCTATAATCTGGCTTGTATCCTCACACTTCCACAGTACCAGCGACAAGGCTACGGCCGAATATTAATCGCCTTTTCATACGAACTCTCAAAAAAAGAAGGAAAAGTTGGGTCACCGGAAAAACCTCTTTCCGATCTTGGACTTTTATCGTATCGTGCCTATTGGACAGAAGTCATTCTTGACATATTACTCGAGACAAAAGCAAATAGTGACGAGATCACCATCGAAGAAATCTCTCAGCGCACGAGTATCACCACTACTGATATACTGCAAACACTGCAAACAATCGGCGCCATCAAGCCGTATAAGGGACAACAGATTATTTGGTTGTCAGATGCACTGGTGGCTGCAAATGAAAAAACAAAGGCGAAGAATCATCGAACTATTGATGAAAATTGTTTGCAGTGGACTCCGCCACATTTCACCTCTAACCAGTTGAGGTTTATATAATGGAAATAAATTATTGTTATTAGTAATAGCTTGCTTGGACTTTGGTTATAGAATTGTTTATAATTATAATTATTATTATTATTATTATTATTAGCTTTTTTTATATTGCATTGTTGTTCTTTTATTATAAATGCATAATTCTTCCTTTTGCTATATTAATCTTACTTTTAATATAATATACTACTTAGAAGATTTTTAATTTGATATTTATTGTTTAATTCCCCTTTCTTTTGTTATTTCTATTTTAAGTTATCTATTTAGGAGTAGTAGTAATAGGAGTAATAGGAGTAATAGGAGTAGTAGTAATAGTAGTAGTGGTAGTCGTGCTAATGGCAGTAGGCGATGACGGATATCTCTACTTTGATTGGGATCAGGTAGGTAAATAAATACTTTGATTTTTGCCTTTTCTATTGAAGTCAGTGCACATAGCTTCAATCAATCAATCAATTTAATAATAAAAATGAAAAGAATATAAATTGACGCGTAAAAACCAACTTTTCCGATAATCGTCCATATCGATATTGATCAAAGAACGATCACAAGTTTTGATTGGACAAGTAGCGTAGCAATTTATTTTATCTTCGATATAGATAGTTTTCTTAGACACAACTTTACAAGGAGTAATTCTTCAGCATGGTAAATAGTAATAATAATAATAGTACATAAAGTTTATAGACATATGTTCCTTTTATTCCTTCAAGATCAACAACAGACATGTCACACCTACAAACCTTTCAGTCCAATGCATCAACAGATCAAAGTGAAGGCGAGACAGAAAATCAGGTTTCTTCCGCCGTACAAGATACTGATGCTTCTGCTGATCAAGACACTGATGATGACGGTATGTAGGTGGCTGAGTTGATTTTTTGAGTTTTATTTCCAAATTTTACTTTTGAAACGAAGAAATTTGTTGCGTCTGTAGCTTTTTTAGCTGATTTAAGCGACGAGGAAGAGGTATTGTGTTTTATCATTAAAGACCCATCTTTGATGATATCTGTTTATATGAATTGATAAATTAATGGTTCATTTGATAATTTTTAGGAAATTGAATTAACGCATCTACGAATCACTGATATCCCTAGTCTTTTTCTGGATCGATTTGTTAATTTAAAAGTACGAGAATATACGTGCAAACAACAAACAACACGAGCAAATATTCTATTTTTTTAATCGATAAAGTCTTCTTTGGTCTATTGATCGAAAAAAAAACCATCCTCATTATCATTGTTATCAGAGATTATGTCTTCGACAAAACCTGATCACGAAAATAGAAGGCCTTGAAAATCTAAAGTCTTTGAAGGAAATTGATTTCTACGATAATAAGATATCGTACATTGAAAATCTAGATAATCAGATTAACCTTGAGTAAGAAACTTACTTTATATTATATCATCATAATTATCAAAATAATAAATTATCCTTTTTCATTTAAAATGAATATAAAGATCATTAGACCTATCATTCAATAAAATAAAAGTGATCGAAAACGTTAACCACCTCATAAAACTCACAAACATCTACTTTGTACAAAACAAAATAAAAACCATCCAAAATCTTGAAAATCTCGTAAATCTGACGAATTTGGAGCTGGGTGCGAACAGTATTCGGGTGATTTTCAAATCTCTTCAGCTCTCTCTGTATTTTGTGTTTTTTAGCATGTCGTTTTTTGTCGTTTGTGATTGTTATGTGTGATGGCGTGCGTGTCAATAATGACAATCACAATAGAAAATATGGCGATTATGCTCCGCTGCGCATCCATTCACCTCCCTCGCGACTTTTTTTTTCTCCCTGAAATGTGATCCTGTGTGTGTATGTTAATCTATTTTGATTTTTGAAGAAAATTGAGAATTTAAGTTCTTTCGTCAACTTGGAGCAACTTTGGCTCGGGAAAAATAAAATCAGGGAATTAGAGGTGATCTTTTTTATTGATTTTTTTTAGTTATTTATTAAAGAAAAATTGACGATAATTATTGATTAATTATAATAGAATTTGGACAACTTGAAAAATCTCAAAATTTTGAGTATTCAAAGCAACAGATTGACGCGATTAGAAGGTTTAGAGGGTTTAGTCAATCTGGAGGAGTTATACCTTAGTCACAATGGGATAAAGAAAATCGAGGGACTAGAAAACAATGTTGGTGTTCTATATAAAAATGTTTTTGTGCGTGGAATTACTAAACGTTATTATTTATTTGCAGAAGAAATTACGTATCCTAGATATCAGTAATAACTTCTTCACTAAAATTGAAAATATCTCTCATTTGTCCAATTTAGAGGAATTCTGGGTGAAGTTCACATTTTTGCATACATTACTCACATATGTAAGAAAGAGATAGATGTCTATCTAACGTTTAATTATTCTCAATATAATAGGCCAGTAATAACCAGCTGAACGATTTCCAAGAACTTGAATCACAACTCGCACATATAGAGAAATTACGCACCGTCTATATCGAGGGTAATCCTCTGCAAACAAATAACGAGGCGACGTATCGACTTAAAGTGAAAACATTATTGCCACAAGTAATTCAAATAGATGCTACGTAAGTGTATGTCTATTTCTTCTATTAAAGGTGCATTTCTGTAAGGCTATATCGTTAAATTCTTTGTTGATTCATCTTTAGATATACACAGTGATTGATATAGTGATTTTTACGGTCTGCGGGTAATATTGTAGTATGAGAAGATCAAATATTGTTCATAATTGCAGGCAGCATTATTGGGGTATCTAAAAACTAGTGTTTATTATATTAATAATTAATCATCTAAAAAAACCCTTTCAACATGAATGATAATGCTCTTTGATATATCATCATCTAATTTTAACTAATTAATACAATGTAAATTATATTATATATAATTGTAGCGAACCTTTCACTATACAATAAATTTTAAACACAATCAAATCAAAAATTAAATTATTCTTTGATGTTAATAATATAATTATTATTATTATATTATAATTCTTCATGAGGATTCAATGGTTCTTCTTCTTCCTGTGACGACGACGGTTCTCCATCCTCGTATAATTTGCTCGTAATAGGATTAACAACTGACTGCAACTCCTCACGTTTTTCATCCAAATCCTCTTTTGTCGCCGAATTTCCATATTCATCGAACCAATCAAGCGTATTTTTAATTGCGTCTTTGATGGTTTTCTTGTCGTCGTCATTTAATTTCTTGCCGAGATCGCCATCATCGGCAACTTGAGCTTTCAATGAGTACACGTATGACTCGAGCTGATTACGTGATTCGATACGTTCACGTTGAACTCGATCTTCTTCGGCGAACTGTTCTGCTTCTTCGACCATACGATCGATTTCTTCTTTTGATAGACGACCTTTGTCGTTTGTGATGGTTATTGATTCTGATTTGCCGGTTGCTTTGTCAGCCGCAGATACTTTCATGATACCGTTGGCGTCCATTTCAAAAGTGACTTCGATTTGAGGTACACCTCGTGGTGCCGGTGGAATTCCAGTTAATTCGAATTTTCCAAGTAAATTGTTATCTTTTGTGAGTGATCGTTCTCCTTCGTATACTTGAATCAGTACAATTGGTTGATTATCAGCAGCGGTTGAGAAAATTTGTGATTTCTTTGTCGGGATCACGGTATTACGTGGGATCAGTTTTGTCATGACTCCACCGGTCGTCTCGATACCTAACGTCAAAGGACACACGTCGACCAACAATACATCGGAAACCTTATCATCACCACTGAGAATTCCACCTTGAACTGCGGCACCATAAGCAACAGCTTCATCGGGATTAATGTTCTTTGACGCTTTCTTTCCGTTAAAGAATTCCTCGAGGAGTTGCTGTACTTTGGGGATACGAGTTGACCCACCAACCAATACAATGTCTTGTACATCTTCTTTCTTGACACCGGCATCTTTGAGTACTTGTTCGACCGGTTTCAATGTTTTTCTAAACAGGTCATTGTTGAGTTCTTCAAATTTTGCACGAGTCAAAGTTTCAGAGAAATCTTTTCCGTCGTGGAATGATTCGATTTCAATACGAGTGGACATTTGTTGTGACAATGTGCGTTTAGCCTTTTCAACTTCCCGCTTCAATTTTCCGACGGCTTTCAAATCTTTGCTTACGTCAACCTTACTTTTCTTTTTGTAAAGTTTAATAAAGTAATCAATAACACGATTATCGAAATCTTCTCCACCCAAATGAGTATCACCAGCCGTAGCCAATACTTCAAACACTCCATCCTCAATAGACAATAACGACACGTCAAAAGTACCACCACCAAGATCATACACGAGAATTTGTCGTTCACCTCCCTGCTTATCAAGACCATAAGCAATAGCCGCGGCCGTCGGTTCGTTAACAATACGCATAACATTCAACCCGGCAATCACACCAGCATCTTTTGTGGCTTGACGCTGCGCATCATTAAAGTAAGCCGGCACAGTGACAACCGCATTCAGGACTTTCTTTCCGAGATATGATTCAGCGATCTCCTTCATCTTCCCGAGCACCATTGCCGATATTTCTTCCGGGGTGAATGTCTTCTCTTCACCTTTGACTTTCACTTGGATCACTGGCTTGTCGTCTTGATTGATGACTTTGAACGGGAAATGCTTAATATCGTTTTGCACGTCTTTGTCATTGAATCGACGTCCGATTAATCGTTTCGCGTCGAAGACGGTGTTTTCGGGATTTGATGGTGCTTGGTTTTTGGCTGCGTCTCCGACTAAACGTTCATCGTCGGTGAATGCTACATAGGAGGGAGTGATACGGTTGCCTTGATCATTGGCTAGAATTTCAACTCGTCCATTCACATGTACTCCAACACACGAATAGGTTGTACCCAAATCGATACCAATCACTGAAACAATGATATTTTTATCAGTAATTCTTTTTCAGGTATGTTCTTTTTAATTTATTTTCCGAGTTCTCATCACTACTCACCTGTACCAATATTTGGTTTCTCGTCCGAATCTTCAGCAAATATCGAGATGGGAACAAACGTAACAAGAAGCAATATTATCGAAAATAATATAAGTAAATATGTATTAAATGTGAGTTTCGCCATGTTGTTTATTCTATATTCAAAAACACTATCTAAGGGAATAAAAATTTTTTGACAGGAGGTTTGAACTTTATATCTTTGAAACGAAATCTCCACGTAAAATTTAAAATGCTGGAAATTGATGATTGGTCGCCGCTAAAAACATGTTTGTTGGCAGTTTTTTATTGGATGGAGATTGTGATTCATCATCGAATTGATGTGTCATGCATGTTGTATGCATCATCGGATTGAGAATCATATGCCGCGATTTTTGAAATGCATACATATGTTGTGCCTCAAATGTCGATTTGCGTCAGGTGTCGATCGGCCTAAATTAAGATGGGAGTATTACTAGCGTTAGGGTTAGGGTTAGGGTTAGTGCTGGTGAATAGGTTAATGTTGGCCGAATAAAATCGCATGAAGCGACATCTGAGGCACAAAATATACAAAGAATTATTTTCCGCCATAGAGACCATGAATTTTTGCATTATATTAAATTGGATACAATACCAAATTTGGCTTTTTTATTAACCCAATTTTGGTGTATCCTCGATCTTTATTGATTATCTTACTCACGTGATATTGTAACAATATTTTGTCAATTCACAACTCTCCGCTTCCCTTCATTATTTCAAAATGGTCAAATTAGAAGAAGTATGTATGCCTCATTTAGTTCACACATTACTCGAAGATTACATACAAAAATTTTATTTCATTTTTCGAAAATTTAACTAACCAACAATTAAAAAACAAGGTACACGACGAAGACGTTCCCCACGACGACGACGACGAAGGTTCCTCTGATGTCGACTCTACCTACTCTACAGACTCTGCTGCGTCAAACGACTACGAAGAGTCGGTACTCGAAAGAATATGGGCGCTACGCGATATCATACCACAGGAGACACGCGATTCGATATCGACCAATGTGTCGCGCGTGTGGAATTTCGGGTGGCAAGGTGCAAACTTTGTCGGGAATACGTTGTGGGTGTTGACTACTACGGCGTTGCTGTTGGTTATGCCGTTGGCGTTGGAAATTGAACGGGAGACTGCGATTGTGCAAATGGAGAATGAGCAAAAGGCACTGGTATGGTTTTGTCCGCTGTTGAATTTTTTTATGGTTTGATCTTCTTAGTAATTCGTTAATTATTATTTTTCCGTAATTAATCAATTAATAAGATGGGACAGCAACAACCGGGTCCTTATAATCAAACAAATCAAATAGGAGCACCACCACAACAGCAACAGCAACAACAACCACCGCGTTTAGTGCCACCCGGTTTCTAAAAACAAACAAGATAGTGCAAATCGATTACAAAGTATTATATCAGATGATTGGGTGTATAATGAAAAGATGCGAGAAAAGTTTCTATGATAATTTATTTTTACTAATAATTAATGTCTAGGGCTAAGGCTAAGTTGATAATTAATTATATAAAGGATCATGTACTCTAAAGTTGATAATAAATAAATAATCAATTCAACCACTTTATCATGATCTCATAAACATAAAATGTCACGGCATTCACCGGCCAAGCTCTCACCAGCGTCGGCACCATCCCTCTAAAAATCACTTTTATCCCTTCCTCTTTGTATGATTTTATGGCGCAATCGATGATTCCGGTGTAGTATGTTGTTGTCGGTGAGGATGATGTTGATGATGGAGAAGGAGATGATGAAAAATTATTTTGACGGTTGTTATATATTTTTACGCTTTGTAGTAGAGTTGTTCGTTCGAGAGATGAAGATGAAGATGAAGATGATGGGATTGCTGTACGAGTTATTACGAGTGGCTGAGAGTTGTGATTTTCAGCGTGTTTGTATGATTGAACTTGAAGTCTTGTTTTAATTACATCTAATAAAATTTTTTCAATTAATAAATCACAGAGGTGAAATGCAAATTGAAAATTATATTCAATCGTAATCATTACCTAAAGGATATATACAAGCCCACGCCACCACGCCAGCTGTTCCTCCAGAAAAAAGTAACTTCAAAGTATCATTATTATCGATGTAGTTCCCGCCAGCGGAATAATTGACATAATTAGCAGGAGATACTCCTAGTAATCGTTTACATCCTTCATATACCCTGAGTTAATACCCCCGAGACAGATAAAAAAAAACAAATGATTATGAATATGAAATATTACTCGTGATAATCACCAATATTAATAATAATCACCAGAAATATACACCATAACTAGTTGAGTCGCGTATCATTGTTGCTGTTCCTCCTTGGTATAATCCTATTTTTGGTTTTTTCATCAAATCTCTCTTGTTTATTTAAATTAGTTAAATTGAGAAGATAATGATGACATACCTAAGACCCCATGTCTTTTGATGATATCTCTAAATACACTCCATGTGGAAGAAGATCGATAATGAGGATCCATTTTTACTTGCGCTTTACATTTTACAACTTCTGTAGGCGTGCTGACCTTTAAGTTGTGATTCATAAAGATTCAAAACAAAAAG
Organism: Ambispora gerdemannii; assembly: GCA_910591945.1. NCBI lineage: Eukaryota > Fungi > Glomeromycota > Glomeromycetes > Archaeosporales > Ambisporaceae > Ambispora > Ambispora gerdemannii. Next base: position 39,658 of record CAJVPL010000057.1, read on the forward strand.
ATATTAACTTCCGCTAAATTAAAAAGTTTCCAAGTTAATAAAATGAAATAAAATAAAATCTTACAACAAAACACGCCACCCCAGCACCAAACCCCGCAACATAAATCTGCGAAAGTGACGGGATAGAAAAAGATTCGTAATTTCGATTATGATGATTACTGTTGGAAAATATATTATTCTCATCTAGAAATCGAAGGATTCCGCCATATGAAGTGAATAAAATCGCATTTAAAAATGCGAGACCTATTATTGGTGATGCGATGCCTTTGAACCATGATCCCACCTAAGATCAAAATTTTAAAGTATTATTTTTTCATAGAGGATGGATTGGTAAATCTGCTTTTAATTTTTATTTTTACCCCTTCTGTTTGCATCATTCGCCAAAGACCGGGCGTTGTTGCTGTGACATTTGCAGGCGAAGCATTACGATTACTATTGTTGATCGGCCGTTGTGGTACTTGAAGTCGGACCTACTTAAAATTAATAAGCTCATAAAATTGAATGTTTCATCCACATTCAAAGGAGTGTTCTTACTTTCAAAACAAATAATTTACCTACCCGAAGAACATCAAGTGGACTACCAACTATCAGTCCAGCTACACCAGATGTATATCCTTTTTTAGATTTATTCGATTAAATAAGATTCTGATTTTCTTTTATATATGAGATTAAATCTAATTTTTTGCAGATTTACCGTATCGCGCTGCTTATAGTACCCAGGATCTTGATCAAAATGCTCGTCTCTGAAATTGAATCGTATTCACGGACTCGTCGATTTAATTGGTGAAGAAGCGGCACTTTATGATATTATTTTCTGGGGGTACTGTAAGCAGCGCTAACGGTAATCGATTAATGAACTGCTAACCTGCGAAAAAGTCATTGAAACCGGCCGTTGCTGATTAATTAAGTTAATTTAATATTTGATATTAAAAAAATTAACGACGACGCATATAAAAACGTACACATTTTATAACCAATTTTATTTTATTTAAAGATCAGACGGAATAAAAATCTTTTCCTATACATAAGCTAACAATATGGTGCGACTACTGATCATACTGTATTCGTTCTATGTTCAAGAATCCAATTGAATGCTTTCCTATTGGCTAACGATTGATTGAAAACAATTAAAAACGTATCAAGATACGTGAACGCAAATTACTTTTTATTATAAATACCCCCACTATTCTGTTTTTTGTTAATACTAACTTTTTGACTTATAAATATATTTTCTTGTGGAATTTTTAAATTATCCCACAATAATTCTTCTCCCTTTGAATTTTATAAAGATGTACTGGAGTGCATTATCCATCGTCATTTGGCAAATTGTCCAAAGCGGAAAAAATTTCTGAGCAACCCTTTGTAATAAAAAAACTAATTTTAGTTTTGATATATATAAATCGAATATAACATGCTAATATAATCTTTACATACCATATAGATAAAACACCACTGTCCCATTTGCTATTAAAGACAAAACAACATCAATTAGTCAGAAATATAATTATACATTACCAATTCACCTCGAAAAAAGAAATACCTGATTCCTCGATTTCAAAACTTCAACGATCCTTGGCTTCATAATACACTCTACCCCTTCTCGATTTGTATAATAATATTCTTGTATTTGTGGTCCATCTCCATTACTATTACCAGATGTTTCGTGTAATTCTTCCGGACAATCGGTGATGTAGAGTTGTATGTTAGTGAGGTATGTCCAAGTCATACCAAGAGATGGTTTTGTAATAGTGTACGCGAATGCTGATGCCTGGTTGTTTGGATAAGCATACACTGATGTGTTTATCACCTTTGAGAAAAGATTGTAGTTATGTGATCTAATATATATATATATATAGAGAGGATACATTGTCACTATAATTATTACTATATACCAGAATACCAATATTCCGTTTTTTGGCAAGGGTTAAGAGCATCCGCATCAGTGAAACCATTAGCGAATGACCTTTTAATATTATATTAAATGGACACGTTCAGGACAAATCATAATAAAATACTAATATTAAAAGAAAATGATTGAATTACCTTGACTCGTAGAGCTAGATAACAACGAAGACAAAACAGCGCTTATGGAATCAATAATGATCAGTTTCAAATTTTGATAAAATTCATCCGTATTATTTTCTTCCTTTAAAATATAATCAAAATAATAACTAAGATATATAATATGGATTCAGAATAATTAATATCAAAATTTTGTAAGCATACAAACTTGTTGTGGCCGAGTATCATCATTGTCATCATTATTATTATATTTCATCGCTTCAATAACGTCCATAACTGAGTACACATCAAAACATTTCACCACTCGAATGCAATCAAGTACTTTAACCCAATCCTTTTAAATCGTAAAAAGTTCTTATTAATGTGATTTTAATGCACGCAAAAAAAAGAATAAGAATAATAATAGTTATACAATTCCCCTATCCCGCGCACTCGCAAATCGATCGCTACCGAGAAATAGCGAGCCGACACGATCCGAAGAGAATCCGTTCAGAGTGTCAATATACAATACAGTATTGGTATCAGGTGACGATATCACAGTTGTTATTGCTGCAAAGAATGCCATCTATGCAATAATCAATAATTCTAAGTATTATTATTATTGTCACAAAATTATGTTTATAAGGTACCTGAGTTTTCCCAGTTCCTGTTGGACCACAAATCTCTGTAATCTCACCGGGGTAAATACCACCCGCCAATAAGTTATCGATGCTTTTTAAATAAATTCAAATTAAATTAAAAAAGAAAGAAAATAATCGAGCACAAGGTATCAATCCAATTACTTTTCACATCCTGTTGATAATGGAGTACAATTTCTTTGTTGCAAAAGATCAAGACCTGTTTGTGGGACGGCTTTGAATTTATCTTGAACAAATTTGCGAAAAATTTCTAGATCACGCGTCTATATATCCGATTTATTCTCAATGAGTATTAACTGTATTTAAAATTAAATGTAGCTAACTAGCTCGTTACCGGGGCGTAGAAATTTCGATTTGACAAGATATGTTCATTAGGAGTGAGCAATAAGTCACGTTCTATTTATAATATCGTGGTGAATTCTAGTATGACAAAACGCAAACAATAACTATCATGAAAATTTGGTTACCACAGCGAATTCCAATTAAAAGAAGAGCTTTAATAACGCGTCGATGTTCATATTCATAATTGTCTTCGCCTTCGTTGAACATCATTCCTTACAACGCGTCTGTATATTAATGAGTCATATGAGATCATTAATGAACATCCAATCGTAAACTTTTACCGTAAATGTCAAAAGTCGTGATTATCATCGGCTGTTCAAATTTCTCCAATTTATTGTCCTTTTCCAAAAGAAACACCTAAAAATGGAAATTGATCTCTTGTCCATTATTCTACTCTTCCTCATTGCTTTATTCACATATCTATCAATACGAGACGCGCCAAATCCCGACGTACACCCACTTTTACTCGCTTCACAATCGGACGTAGCGCGTGTACGCTATCCCGAAGAAACCTCAGTCTACAAGTCTTGTCAGGCGCAACACGGGTTAGCTTTTTTGAACGCTCCAAATAAACACATTAAAACTGTTGTTGATTTGTTTCAGAATGGCACGACATTGGGTGCGAATTTGTTTGGGAGTCGGGAAGGAGGAAATGGGTCGTATTCGTGGGTATGTGTATTTTCTTTAAATAGAGAATTTTTAATACAATATGGTCTTGGAATTTTATGAAATTATTAATTATCTTTTTTTCTTTATTAATATACACGCGATGATTCTAGCAAACATATAGTGCGAGTTCATCAAATTTCTATCTTCTATATTAGTTTCAATAAGTATAATGTCATGTATCAATAATTATTATAATAAATTGCATATAGATAAAGTGAGTGAAAGAGTCACGAATTTTGGATCTGGACTGATAAAATTTACTGGACTATCACCTCACAAACACGAGCCAGTTGGAATTTTCATGAAGAATCGGCCAGGTATTTTCTCGTCATGTTGTTTTAATGTAATGAATAAAAACTATTAATTTATGTTTATTGTGTTATGTTATTAATAGAATGGGTGATTGCAGATTTGGGTAATCTTTCTTTCCATATTAACTTTATTGATTAATTAAACAAGCATTTAACAAGAAAAAACGAATTAATTCATATTTGTGATGACGATATTAATGATAATGGTGTTAGCTGCTGCACATTACAGCTTGATCTCAGTACCCCTACCCTCCATTCGTCCACGACTTCAAGATATAATCAGCGCAATAAACATCACCGAACTCACCACGATCATAGTGTCTTCCGAAACATTGCCCAATGTGTTTTCCGCGTCGCCTTCTACCAAAACTTTAAAATACATAATAGTAACGACACCTGCTGTTAGCCCAGATATGGTACAGAAGGCTAAATCTTTAGGACTCGAGTTGATGACTTTTGAGGATATTGAAAGATTGGGTGGTGAAGATAAGATTGAACATGTGCTCCCAGGTAACTTTCGATGGAATGCATCGATTCTTCCATCTGTGATGCTTTTTGGATTATGATGTTGTCATGCTTATTAATCATAAATAAATAATAGAGCCAGAAGATGTCGCGACGATTGTTTTCACGAGCGGGAGCACATCTGGTGTAATTATTATGAAATAATCTATTATTATTCTATTTTAAGGATCAAATTTAATTATATTAAAATATCATATATAGGAACCACGAGCAATCGAGCTTACACATTCGGTAAGTATATTCGTTAAATTTATATCATATATTTAAATAATTCGATTTTCCTTACACTCTTTTCTCATTTGCTCTATCTAATAGAATATTGTTGCCGGTGTAGGCATGTGCTATAAAAAATAAATAAAGAAATTTAACAAAAGATCTACCTAAGTAATAATCATTCATCATCATTATAATTATCTAGCTAGTATTACGGCCGTTGCTCCAACACTACATAAACTAAAACCCTCAGATGTACATTTATCATATTTACCTTTAGGTATTTATTATCATTCCATATTTGAAATTTATTAAGTGAAAGAGACTTAACTTTTATTCTTGTTCTTTTTTTAAAAGCTGCCATTTTCGAGAGAACCTTTGTCGCAGCACTTTTATTTGCGGGAGCATCGATTGCTTTCTATAGTGGTGATATCTCCAAAATCCTTAATGATGCCCAAGAAGTAAAACCTACGGTGTTTACAAGGTATACAAACAGCTATTAAAATTATAAAAATTAAATGACTCGGTTATTTATTTGATTTTAATTCCCTCCCATCAAATAATACTCGATTTTTTTTTGAAAGCGTTCCACAATTCTTGACAAAATTCCACGAGGAAATCTTACAAAAACACGGCAATCGCCCATTCTTCAAAAAGGCACTCGAGATAAAACTGGCTTGGTTGAGAAAGGGAAGATTGGTGGGAAACTCGATTTGGGATGCACTGGTCTTCAAAGACGTGAAAACAAAATTCGGGGGACAAATTCGAGTTATCATTTCTGCTGCAGGTATTATTAAGTTTATTTCCAAGTATTATATGTCTATGCCTTCTATCTAATATGTATTTTATAAAAGGACCTATTTCACAGCCTACACTCGACTTTCTTCGTGTTACTGTCGGATCTCAGGTTATACAAGCATACGGGTTAACAGAGTGTAGTGGAGCAGTCACCGCGAATAGCTTCCACGATTACCAGTTAGCCGATGGTTTTTTGGCACATGTTGGACCTCCTATCACTTGTAATGAAATCAAGTTGATTAATTGTGAAGCTAAAGGATATAATGTCGAAGATATACCTAATCCGAGAGGCGAAGTAAGTATATTATTTTATTTAATTTCTTGATGTTGGATACGAATAAAATAAGCGATGTTTTGGGCTATATTAATAATGTGGATTTAGATATGTGTACGTGGTTCTAACGTGATGAAGGGATACTACAAAAATCCGGAAGAAACGGCAAGAGTGATCGATTCTAATGGATGGCTTCATACAGGCGATATTGGCATGATTCTTCCAAATGGTACTTTGAAAATAATTGAACGTAAATCGGTAATGTGTTTTTTGGTTTTTTTTTTTTTGGTTTTTTTTTTCTCTGATTTTCTGATTTTATTTAAACTTTTTTAATAATTAGAAAATTAAACGGGAAAATCCAATTAATAATTGACATGATGTTAGTTATTGGGGGCAATTCATAGTTATATTTAAAGTTCTTGATTTTTTCACTCAATACTTACAGTCCACACCATAAATAATGTGAATTTTGGTTTTTCTTGTGCTTAAAAATTTGCTTATTTATGCTAATGGTTTTTATATCGCATAAGGGTAGAATACAATTATTGCACTCGTCCCCCATTTCCTAAATTTTTATATTTTCAGTCCTCACTACTATTAAATCTGGGTCCTGCGCTGTATAGTACCCCTCCTTGTAAAGTACTTTCCGGTTTATGCAGATATTTTTATGGTGTGTAATTTTATTTATAGACTTGTATCACTTAAATTAACAAGAAACTATCATCTATGTAGTATTGTGAAAGAATCGTAATATCGGGCTAATGATGTTAACAGTCAGAGTACCCTCACTGAGAAGGCTATTTGATGGCTTAATGGGAATATTTTTCACTCTATAGGATAGACAAGTCAGATGGTTAAGAAAAAAGAAAAACGTTGGCTGATGGAGGTGGACCTGCTTACGTGAACGCTCATTCTCCCACCTCCTTGCTAATTCGTGATCGGGTTCAAGTTCCTAGCAATGGGTAATTAGCACTAACACGCCATAATTCCATCTGATTTCTCATCCCATCCAAACATCAGCCAAACTAAAAGATTGCCTGTGTGCCCTGATGGGACCAGTGTTAGATCGACTAAAAGACTTTTAACATCAGCCAAACTAAGAGATTGCCTGTGCCCTAACACTGGTTTTGTGGCCCGACTAAAAGACCTGTATGATAAGGAAACTAAAAGATCCCTACCACGCCACTTATGCATTTTCAATAAAAAAAAGATTTTCACATGCCTTTTTATATTTGTCAAAGAGAGCTTGTGCCTTTTTCACGTTTCTTTCCTTGGTCACTTCTGATAATGTTCACGAGACTTTTTCGATACATATCTATTTTTAGTTGAAACGGTTCTTCGTTACTTTCGTTTAAAAACCCGGTGATATTCCATTCGGTTTGTTTACGATTAAAATATTCGTGTATTGTGGACGCCTGCTCCAATAATCTTCTTTCGTATTTTTATAAAGTTCCATCTGCCATGCTCTTTTGACGTGACGATAAGCTAACGGCGAAGACTACGATGACGATGATAATATATATATCTTCTTCACAAAAAATTCCGAATGTTGGGGTCCATTAAAGCGCGCATACTTGTTTGTGCGCGTTTACTAATTTCCCCCCAAGTTCTGATTGGACACAAGTAATTTCCATCGCTGATTGGTTGACTGCACACCGGGTCTTCTAAATCAATCAATAAAGGTGCATGAATTTTTGATCAACCCGGCAAAACAAACCCGATACAAGAAAATTAAATGAATGTTTAAAAATGTCGGGGACAATGACATACAATTTTTGCTCCAGTCTCTTTGTCCTGAATCTACCAGGGCGACCCCCAAAAGTTGGGGTAAACCAATCAAATCGCAAGATATGAAAATATTAATAAAGTTTCGGTTAGGGTTAGGGTTAGAGTTAGAGTTAGAGTTAGAGTTAGAGTTAGAGTTAGAGTTAGAGTTAGAGTTAGAGTTAGAGTTAGAGTTAGAGTTAAAACACAAATAGTAGTTTCATAAGCAAAATTTCGAGATACAAGCTATTTTTCAAAAATAAGCATGTGGGTGAGTCAACAGAAACCAAGCAAATTATATATGTATTCTGTTGACTCACCCCCATGTTTTGAATTTTTTCGTTACACATTGATCTTGCGATTTGATTGGTTTACCCTTAAATCACATGACCCAGACATTTTTTTGCCATGGCTAGGGTACTCGATAGTTTTTTGATGATGTCAGCGATGATGACCAATTGAATTGCAAGATCAACATGTAACACTAAAATTCAAAATAAAAAAAATGTTGCGAATTTTTGTTTGCTAAATAACCTTGACCCAGATCTAAACTCTAACCCTTTTCGCATAGTATCCTAGCCACGATGAAAAAATGTGTCGATCACGTGATGATGATAATTTCCGACCAATAAGAATGTGCAAAAATATGTACAACCAATAGAAATGTAGATAATCTTTGCTCGAATACTTGATCTTCAATATAAATCGGATATTTTATGGCCCTGGTCTTCATCACGTGACAGACACTTTATTTTCGCCGTGGCTAGGGTACTACTTTTCGCATAGTGGCATCCGATATGCCCCTTAAAATTATGCACCAATCAAATCGCAAGATCAACGTGCAACGCAAAAATAAACAACAAATGCTGTTTTTGAAATATTAAAACTGCCTATGCAAAATTTCACATTCTCTTTTGTTATACGATAACCCTAATAACCCTAACTCTAAACCTAACCGAAATTCTATTTAATATTATACATTATAATTTTAAGGGGGATCGGAGATCACGGGATCTGGAAAGTTTTTTTCGCGTGACCTATGTACCTCCCACCCGATTTGGGAACGTCTAAAGCCTGGTTCATCACGTGATACAAAACTATATAATTAAAGATTGATTTTAAGCTTAGGGTTAGAGTTGTGATCAAGCTTGTATATAAAATTGCCTCCCCGACATTTTTTATTAGTATACCAAGATAAATTTAAGCATCTGTTTTCCGTTATTTTTCATGTTTTGGCCCGTTCTTCGGATTTGTTTTGCCGAGTTGATCAAAAATTTACGCATCCTTATTGGTTTGTGTTTCGGATGGACCAGGCTTTAGACATTCCCCAAATCGGGTGGGGGCTACATAGATGCACTCCCACTTTTCTACTACTTTTCGCATCGTTAACCACGTTTCTTTCATTAAAACGGATAAACGACTAATAATTGCATTAATTTTTTTTAGATGTTTGAATTTACCGTGACGGAATATCTTGATAAAACGAAAAGTAAAGATTCGACCATTCTCGGAATCTTAGAATATGCACGATCAAATTCCAAATTATCCGTGGCTACAATTAATGATTTGAAGGAAGATCTATACGCAATACTACGGAGCTAGAGACAAATGTAACATTCACGTGTTTACCAAAAACAAGGCTACGAAGATTTTATCTAACTTCGACTCAGTATTCTCCACTGCCGAGGTGAAGCAATTCATTAAGGATCTTGAATATCATGAGGAAGCGCGGGTAAATGTCACATCCACCTACACAGTTACAGTTTTAAAGGTAAGTTTATGAAAATTCGAAACCAACCTTCACAATAGACTTACCAAAAATTTTTAGGATCAGCAAGTTCATTGATCAATTACGAGAAACAGCCAATTTAGAAAATAGACAGAAGCACCCTGTGCGTGAGAAAATTACTAGATCGTTAGATGTCGAAGAAGATCGTTTGTACAAACGTCAACGTAGAGATAATGAACTTGAGGATTTATTAATGTTTAGCAACAAAAATGCTTTCTCATGTAAATTTTTTGGAAGTATGCATAGGTTTTAGATTATGAAGATCCTCCAATTGAATGGGAATTCAGCACACCGAAACCAAGTTGGCTAGACAAATAGTACAGGCGCATCAGTCGTTAATTTCCGATGCTTTTAATTATGATAAAAAAACTCAATATGAATTATCATTAAAGTAAGTGTTTGGTAAACATTGATTCGTTTGTTATTTGTGGTTTCCAGGTTCTAATAAAATTTTTAGTCCAATCTGGTGGAGAATTATCGACCTGAAGCAGAGAGATGTTTACAGTTTCTTGAAAAGGTAAATGATAGAAATTAAGTATTTCAATTCTTTATTTGAAATTCATTAATATGTACTTTGATTTTCAGCTTGAAAATAATCAATTGCGTACCATTGGAGAAATTGTAAAGCTCAAAGGAACACATGGGGCAATCCTCGAACTTCAAAAATTAAATACTTATATTTATTATATACTATTAGATAACTATCAAGTTACTATAGAATATCAATACTGTATTGTTATAGAATTGTTCTACATTAAATAAATATAATATTTATTAGTAATAGTGAGAGCCTATCTAATAAATAGAAGAAAATATACTATATAATAATTTCAAAATATATTAATTATATCAAGATTAAGTAATTATAAAAATATCATTATCAGATATTGATTGAACACTATCACAATTTAATTTTTAAAACTCATTTTGGTATTATTATTAATTATGACTTTAACTAATCATTTATTTATATTTTTAGTTATCAATTTTGATTCAGTTACTTTAGGTAGTGTTCCTATGAACCGAACCGAACCGGACTTTTGCCCGAGTTCGAGTTCGGTTCGAAATTCGAACCGAACTCGAA
>CAJVPL010000058.1:0-49952 GCA_910591945.1 Ambispora gerdemannii
TTTATTAGTATTTTTATTGGATAGTTATTTTTAGATAGTTATTATTTTATTGGATAATTATATGTTAGATATTATTGATTTTTAAATTTGTGTTAATGTCAACAATGTTAGTAACACTAGCAATACTTGTGTTAATAACAATAATGATATTAATACTTGTGTTAATGCCAGAAATATTATGTATTTTAGCTTAAAAAAGTAGTTAATAACTCAAGAAATCTCTTGTTTGATAGAAACTTCAGATAACTTGTAAAGTTATATTTGTATTGGTTTTTGATCTTAAAAGATAGATTACTTATAATAAACTATTATTATTAACTTGAAAGACAGTTGTTTAATAAAATTATTGTTTGAATTATAACTTTTGAAATTCTAAAATAATATACAAAACTTAGTAAAGTTATTGAATATTATTCTAGTTCAACACAACAAGAACACACATTACCTACCTTTAGTAATAAATCTTAGTCTCTTCCACTATAAAAACTTAATCTTTTTCACCTTTAAGTTAATAAAACATGTAATTAATACGTTAAGAACTCAAGATCTATAAAAATGATAACAATATATATAATATAAGATTAATTTGAAATAAACTAAAAAGATTATGTTTTAGTTTTAATTTTTGTCTTATTTTTTCTGTTTTCTTATTTATTTTTTTTATTTGTTTTATGTTTATTTGCTTTATTTATTATTTATTTTTGTTTTATTTTTGTTTTATTTTTGTTTTTATCTTTAATTACTTTTATTTGTCATTATATTATCTTTTATAATATATAATATATATTTTTTTTAGTATTATTTATTTATTACTCAAATATATTCAATATTCATTTTTATACTCATATTTTTATTAATTTATTATTGTTAACTATATATTACTATTATTTTAAAATTTACCATGAATATAGTTATTATTAATTATTTTTAAATATTTTTATATATCTTTATATATAAAAACTAGAAATAATAGCAGTATTAAAAAAGATTTCTTATACAAAATTTTGAGTTATTTATAATTTTGAAATTTTTTTGTTTGATTTTTATTAAAATTTGTAATTATATAATTATATAATCTTGCAATCTTACTGATTATGAAAATTAATAAAATTTATTAGTTCTTAAAAATTGCTTAATAGCACAAAATTTTATTAAATAAATTGCTTTTAATATTTTAATTAAAAATATTTCTTGAATAATTTTATATTAAATTATATTTTAATCAATTTATTTATTTTAATTTTATTAAGAATATTATATTTATATTATTATTTTTTAATTATTTGTAATTACTTATATTTATTATAAAATCTGCAAGTATATTATTATAATAGACTTGCATGTGATCTACGAATCACGTGTTTACTTGATCCAGAAAAAAATTCGAATAGATAACTTATATATTAACTTGTTTTTTGTAAAAACATAGCGTTTATTTTTGTTTTCTGGCAATTCAAGTTTACTATTGTATCTAAAATTTCGCGTTGAGCATTTTTACTTAAAAGATAAAAAATGATTGTAATAGTAAAATTCTAAGTTATTTGCAATTTATCACTTGTTTTGAAAAGCCATTTTATTGAATAAATATCACGTGTTCGAACTTTTTCTGTGGGGGAAACAGGTGACTGTGTGGCGAATAATAGCAGTTTTTCTACTAATATTATAAAATAAAGCGTTCTGATTGGTCAGATTGATTGTTATATATAGAGCATCACATGAACTCAGCCACATTAAAATATCACGTGATATAACGTCATAATTTAAGGTAAAAGACATTATTTTAATACTCCTTTTATAAATCCACCGCTTTTCCAATTTTTTGTTGAGAAAGAGCGTACCCATCCGTCCATCCATCCATCATCCGTCGACAGTATCTCGGGTAAGCATTATAATTTGACTATTTAAAGGAATTGTTAGACTTTTACTAAAGAAAACCATTTCTCCTATTTATTAATCAATCAATCAATCAATCAATCAAAATTTTCTATTATATAATATTTCTAATATAAATATCATATAAAATAGTACAATATAAATAATTGCTTTTCTTGTGTTGTTGCTGCGGTTTTTTGGTCCTTGTTGCTACAGTTATTTCTCCAAATATTAAATCAATCAAACCTGTCCTTCATTAAATAGCAATGACACAAGAACAAGTTCCGACTTTCAAGCTTGTACTCGGTTAGTATTTGGAATTGGTCTGCTGACTCTTATTTGTGTCAACGTTACAGAATTGAAATCTAAATTAAAATCGGAAAATTTGCTTTCTGTATAATTATTTGGGTTTGGTTTAATGGTTATAAACTGAATAGTTGGTGATGGTGGCACGGGGAAAACGACATTTGTAAAGCGCCACTTGACTGGCGAGTTCGAGAAGAAATATGTTGGTATGTGCCAAGTCAAATTAAATTGTATTTTTCGGCATCGTTCACTTTTTTGATCATAGCATTGATGAAATATTTATTTGGAAAATACATTTTAGCCACTCTTGGGGTAGAAGTACATCCATTAACTTTCCACACGAATTTCGGAGCAATTTGCTTCAACACATGGGATACCGCTGGCCAGGAGAAATTCGGCGGGCTTCGTGATGGTTATTATATTCAGGGACAGTGTGCAATTATCATGTTCGATGTAACGTCAAGGATCACATATAAGAATGTCCCGAATTGGCATCGAGATTTAGTTCGCGTGTGTGAAAACATCCCCATTGTCCTTTGTGGCAATAAAGTTGACATAAAGGTGAGCTAGACATTATACAGAAATTATATTCTTTTTACTATTTTTTCTATTATTTTGTAATAATAAGAATAAGAATAATAACGTTTTAATGAGTATTGATAGGAACGTAAAGTCAAAGCCAAAACTATTACATTTCATCGAAAGAAAAATCTTCAATATTACGATATCTCAGCTAAAAGCAATTACAACTTTGAGAAACCATTTTTGTGGTTGGCCCGTAAATTAATTGGGTTCGTAGTAATCATATTTGATTTTTCATTTCTATAAGAATATCTTTGATATTAATATTCGATTCATATATTAAATGATTAAACAGTAATCCTAATTTGGAATTTGTCGCTTCACCCGCCCTTGCACCGCCCGAAGTCACAGTGGATCCAAATCTTATGGATCAATATACTAAAGAATTGGAAACGGCTGCTTCCATGCCACTTCCCGGTAATTTCTCGATATTTTTGTTAATTTTTTTTTAATTATATACTGATTCTTTTTATTTTCTTTTTAAATTTAATAGCAGAGGAAGAGGAAGACATCTAAACAACAACAACAACACCAACAACAATAATAATAATAAGAATAATATAATAATAATAATAATATTATTATTATTATATTAATAGCAAACCAAGCAATCAACATTTTTAAAAAAATAGCCGTTTAACAGGCTTTGAGATATGTCAAAATGTTGTATGACAATAACAGCAGTAGTAGACTTTAATAAAAGGCCTGGTTGGATGGGCGGTGATTTCTCATGCTATATTTTCCTCTTTCTCCTTATGTACAATTTTTTTTGATATTCTTTAAATCCGCACCTATTCTTTATCAATCTCTTCATCAATACATTATATCTTTTGCTATTCGTTGTTTTTTTCTCGAATTTTTAATATTAATTAAATAACAGACAAAAATAAAAAGAACGATTCGTATATATTTTAATGAAGAGATCAATTTTGCATCTTGTATAATCGATCAATCACCAGATAAGGAACTCACCACACCTGATTGACACATGTAGGTCAAGAATGTAAATTCAAGCTTGAAATATTGGAAACTTGCAAAGTCTACGAAAAATAGCTTTTTATTCTTGAGGCGTATTGGTAAACGGGTGTTCTCACTGTTTATTTACTGTTGAAAAGATACATAATTTTTAATTTTTTTTTCTAATTCTAACTTGCACATAAAGAAAAAATACAAGAAATTAAAGAAAGAATGGGATTATTGAACTTGGAAGAACAGCTCACTTTCTACGGACAGTATCACAACAATAGAATCAATATATTAATTCATGTTGGTATGCACTCTTGAATTGTTGAGATTTCACAGGTATACTGGTGTATGCATTACAAGTGCATTTTCCTGACCCTATCATTAACTTTCGAATTAGTTTGTGTTCCACTTCTTCTGTGGAGTGGTCTAATTTGGGCGTCGAATTATGGGAAATTGGAAAAACAAGATTCTTTATGGAGCACAATACCACTTGAACCTAACTTTGCTTTATATACGGCACTTTTTTATTCTTCGTATTATATTTTGATGGAGCCAGTTGCAGGGGTGAGTTTAATGGTGGATTTTACTTGCATCCAGAGAGATGGAATGATTTTTGTTATCTGATGAAGTTCCAATATTTCGTCCCTTCACTGCTAATTAACTATAATAATATCATAGTTATTATATACCCCGCTCTTACTATATATGGCATATAACGCTACCCAATTTGCCGCCAAATATGATAATCATAACATTCTGGCTGCCTATGTTCAAGTTGCAGCTTGGCTCGCGCAATTCATCGGACATGGATTTGCGGAAAAACGAAGTCCAGCATTAATTGATAACATTGCACAAGGTTTTTTGCTCGTTTTCCGGACGATGGTCAGATTATTTTTGTTTTAATCAGAAATGCAACTAATTGATTCTATCAATCCTAGCTCTTTTACTTGCCCCATTATTTGTTTGGTTGGAAGTTTTATTCTTTTTTGGATATCGATCTGCACTCCAGCAACGCATTAGTGATAAAGTGCAAGCTGCGATTGCCGAGTTCAAGTTACGAAAACAGGAATCATCAAAGAAAGTTGAGTAGTTAAGGGGTGGAAGCAAAGTGTGTATGCATTGTTGATTGATATTCGGTTAATTATCAATTGAATGAACGAACGAATGAATAGTTAATTAATTAGATTAAAAGATATGTTTACCGTTAAAAGATAGCTGCTGCTGTTCTTTTTCGGATTCAGAGCTAAGGGGTTTTATTTACAGCTATTTTAAAGTTATTTGTTGTAATCAATGAGTTTACTTTGATCATTAACATCGTCATCGATAATATTATAGTTAAAAAAAATTTATTAATCATCTTCAAGTAAAGAGGAAAAAATATCTTATAATCATCAATGTTTAATGTTCCATACCAATTTGTCATCAATCAAAAATTTATAACTTTATTAACAATAAATAAAAGATAAATCATTAATTAATTAATTTATGTATTGACGCACAATTCAGTTCTCTTATGTATACAGAACATCTTTTTCCTTTCAAGTCCATTCTCTCGTCCTAAGTTATTCGACATCTAGTAGAAAATTCTGCATTGCTGCTAACTAATGATATCGTAATTATTATTATTATTATTATTATTACTATTATTTATTATACCCGATCGTTTCATAGTCCTAATGTTTTTTTAACGTTATCCTTAACAATCTTATTGAACCCTTCACGATCCGTCCTCCAAATTTTCTACGATAAATCAAAAAATTCACAATATTATTTTCCAAAATATTACAATTAAAAAAATCAAAATCAAAAATTAAGTAAAAACATACACAAGCTTCAATATTTGCGCCACTTTCATCATTCGGTTCCGCCAGCATACTAACTACACTCAATAAAATCTTTTCAACGCTCTGTACAGGTGACCAACGTTCCGATGAACTTTCGTACATATTTGGATCATCACCGGGAGGATGCAAAATAGATATACATACTAGTCCATCAGGGTATACTATACGACAATACATGATATGTAATATTAATATAAAAACAATGTATTATTGAATTTAAGAAGATTCAATTTATTACCATTTGGATGAAACATTTCGCATGTAAATTTCATGGTTGGTGGTGATAATGGATAATCAGTAGGAAACCGTAGTAAGGCAGGAAATATGCCTCCTTCATAAGGTGTTCCTTCTGGACCTCTAATCTCCCATAATGATCAAATTCAAAAGTTTATAATTGATTAAAAAGATACAATAATAGAAATCTGGTAATAATTACGCTATCAAAGCCTCCCATTCGAAAAAAGAGTCTTCGGAAATAGGTCCTGAGTTAATTAAGTTTTTACATAATGAAAATTAAATTATTATTAGATATTCAGAAAGAATTAATTTAGGCAATTCCCCATCTTACCGGCAGTAATTCCCTCCGGAGCATTCAAAGTAAGTTCTAAAGAACAAGTAAAAAAGATTAAAGACAGGCATTCATGTGGAAATAACGGTCGGCATGTGTCAGAAAACGTCGGCCTCCCACGAAATGAAAAATTCGATTACCTTTATATTCGGTCATCAGCCGCTTTAAGGCGGTCGATGCCATGTTTCGAGAGTTATACATTTGAGCAGCTTTGAGGAGTTGAAAGTAAATCATTAGTTCTTTTATATACACAAGAATGATCCGGTTTTCTAGCCGGTTTACTTATTTTTTTCAGGGTAATATGACAAAATCGGAATTTCGATTTACAAAATTTTGTAAAAATGTTCACTTTCTATAGAAATGGAATTGTTGGGAAGAAATTACTCTCGCTTCATCGTTTATACTCAACACAAACCTGCAATTATGGTATATGTCTAGACATTGACGGAGTTTTGATAAAGGTGCTGTGAGCAAACACTCTTTGCCCTTGTACTTGATCCCGATATCTTTCATAATAATTAATTACCATTCCCTTTGGTTAAAGGGGAGGAAAGCTTTACCGCAAGCAAAGAAGGCCTTAAGTTTTTTATCTGGTGAAAATGTATTACAAAAGTAAGTTTAGGCTGTTTCATATATTAATAGAAGCTTTTCTTATCTTGAATAAAGAGCGGTCAACGCGGTTTGATGCTCGCTCAACCGGTTCTATCAAAGAAAGATTCCTTTTCTTTTGCTCTCTAACGGTGGTGGGATGACAGAAGCCAAAAAAGCAGCGGATTTGACACGTACTATCGATTTTCCCGTAGGTTTTTGGCATTATTTGTTGAAATCAAGAATAGTATTTCAAATGAATATTACACGTAAAAGAATCTTATCAATAGATATCTCCGCAACAACTCGTTCTCTCGCATACTCCTATGCAATCATTAGTCTCAAAGTATCAAGAATCTATGGTCTTGGTAGTGGGAGGGACCGGTGATTTATGTGCAGAAGTAGCCAAAAGGTATTTCTTGTATTATTACTTTTGAAATTTATTTTCGGATTTACGTCCAATTTCTTATTGGTATTTTTTAGCTATGGATTTAAAAGGGTAGTAATACCAGAGGATGTTCTGCGATGGGAGCCAAGTATGCTATTCTAAGAAAACATAAACTAGATTTGTTTATTTATTAACCGAATATCTATTTAATATGCAGGTATTTGGCCACTTGCTCCAATTATGAAAGAAATCGCGGAAGCACCGGTTTGTAATTATAAATCATAACATTTGAGCATTATTTAAAAATTGAAATATGTCTCGCGTATATTTACAGAGATACGATTTTTCCAAAGAAGCAATACAAGTTGTAATGGTGTTGCACGATTCATACAATTGTCAGTATCGATGTTTTTGTTCACCCTTACCAATCGATTCTTTTTCATCATCACTCAAAATTACATTGAATATAATTTGCTATAGGGGGCCGGGACATACAAATTATGTTAGACGTGCTACAATCCAAGAATGGATATATTGGCACATTGACACCTGAAACGGAAGAAATCTTGCATCAAATTCCTCTTTATTTTTCGAATCCTGATTTTGTAAATGATATATTTCTTAAGTTATTTCTGATTTTTTATAAGAATAATCTGTAATTTTTCTATCTTGCATAAAAATTTAGATTTGGTCCAATGAATTTCCAATCCCTCGCTTTGGACAGGGTGCTTTTCGAATAGCATTTGAAAGTATATACAGTGTAAGTTATTTGTCAATAGTAAAAATCAATCAGCAGAAATTTTTATGTAAGTTTTTGTTTTTTAACGTATAGGAAGCGACAGGCAGAAAACTTAAATATGAGTTATTTGGGAAACCAGAGACCTCTACATATAGATATGCTGAACGGCTGCTTGCTGATCAAACCTATGAAATCTACAAGCGACGCATACTACCCAAACATGTTTATGGTAAATTTACTCATCACCTATTGCTCAATCAAATATTCGTCAACGATATACTTGATTCACACCTGTTTTTTTATTTCTTTTGTAGCTGTTGGTGATAACCCGGCTGCGGGTTAGCAAGTTTTTTTTATCTAAAAATTTATCGTTACAAAAAAATTAATTTTTCTTAATAACTATTAAACAGACATAGCTGGTGCCAATGCACATAACTGGAACTCGATTCTAGTTCGAACAGGTGTATTTGAGGGTAAGGACAACGATGCACAATTTCCTGCTGATCATGTGGCGCAAGATGTATTCGAAGCGGTTGAATATATGTTCCATCAAGAAGAAGGAAGGTGATATTCATTACAGAAAATTAGATAAATTTTTTTTTGATTTCTATTAATTTTTTACATATAATAATAATATTTTTCGGGAAAAAATAAATTAATTTACTGATGACCAAAAATATTATAAATAGAGTAACATTCTATATAATTAAAATGATATTAATAAAACTTGAGTTTTTTGATTATTCTAAATGTAAAATTGTTCGCAAGCGGATCTTGAAAGATATTATTGATTTAATAGCGGGAAATGGAAGGGTGTAATATATATTATTGGGTTTCCTCCTTAACTTGAGAGGCAACGGCAGAACTAGATGCATTATCCAAAATTTCTTCCGATACCATTTCATTATTTGTGGAGGTAGTTTCAACTGTTTCTACAACTTCGAGTGTTGTTGTAACAACAGTGCTGGTGGTCGAAGCCACTTCGCTTTGAGTAATAGTCGATTTATTAGATTGTTTATTGCGTGATCGTTCACGATAATCTTGGCCTCTTATAGATCTATTTTCTAAAGCCGAAATTTCTGCTTCAGCTTTCTCGATATTTTCATTAGTTACCTTGAGCTGGTTTTCAAGGTAATAATCTTTTCTCGCGATGAGATCTTCGATGGTCTTTCCGATATCAGCTACGTTAATAGGAATGGAGACTTTTACGGTGGTCAATTGTTGTAGGATATCGATGTCGAGATTGAAACTAGTAGACTTTTTGTCTTTAGGTGTTTTCTTTTTGCTGCTATTTTTTTTCCCGATGAAATAATCATCATTACGATCAGCCTTTTTAGTAAGTATCATTCCTTCAGGCATATTGGATGAAGTATCAAGTTCGCGTATATTCGTGCTAAAAGCTGAAGTAGCAGCTGGTGTTTGCTCGTTGGCTTTACCATTACCTTGAAAAGTTTGGAAATAATTGATTAAAGCGTCACAAGTATAAATCTCATTCTGGAACGCCGGGATGGATGCATCTTCTCTAATGCGTGCGGCTATATCAGCTCTTTTTTGTGCCTCATACTGTTCCTTCTTTTCTTTTTGTGCTTCCCATCGGCGACGACGTTCTTCATCCTGTTGTTGTCGAAATTGATTTCTGGCATTTATGATTTCGCGTCTATTTTCAATTTCGTTGGCAATTAGTTCACGAATTCGTTTTTTCTCGTCGTATAGTACATTAATTTCATCAAGCTCGTTTTTCAATTGATCGAATTCGGAATTATATTTTTTCATATCGATTTCGTCGTCGTCTAGAGTCTTCCTTAATTCATCGATGGCCTTTTGTTCCTCATCGATGATAAATTGCTGGATATCAAAAGACTCGACAGTCTTTTTTAGCTTTTTTAGTTGGGAGATTTCTGCAACTATCCTTTTTTCTTCGATAATTTTTAGACTACCCGACTCGATTTGCTTTTCTAATTTTCTGTTCTCGATGGAAAAATCAAAGTATTTATTTTAAAGCTCTTATATGTGTAATATAATAATAAAGATAAAAAGAAATTTACATTATCTGATTGTCAACCTCTTTAGTTGTTTTATACTGACTTTTGTCTTTGTTCATTCTTAATTCACGTTTCTAAAGAATAAGCCTTCGTTTAGAATTTGACCGAATTAATGATTAATTCGAAAGAAATTACCTTTCGTTGAAATGAATCATTCATATTTTTCAACAATTCTCTTGTCTGTGTCCGCTTTTTTCTAATTTCAGATTGCTTTTCACGAAGTTCATCTTTTTTTAATGACGCGGAACTTCTATCGGCGTTGTTAATTTTTTCATTTATAACAGTCTAAGAGTGGGATGCACAAAAATTAGTTACGTCTCGCCGCATGCACAAGGGTTATAGATGACATCAAACGTTGTACAACGATAACGATATTTCTTGTTTCAATTCAACTTTTTGTCTTTGAATCTAGTTAATAATGGAGAGGTTTGTGAGATGACGCACCATTTCCGCTTGCAACTTATCAATCGTGTTCTTTATTTCATCAATTGACTTTTGAAAAGCTTCTTCACTAGAGTTTGACGGACGCTTCAAGTTATTCTTCTTGTTGTCCTCTTCAGCAACAACACTCTGTTCAGGTAGGGAAGCAGCGGCTGGTGGCATTTTAACGTAACAAATATAAATGAAATTTTAGTTATGAGATAATTGACGAAACTTTCAAGGAATGGAAGCAGGTGTATTTATCCTAATCAGTTGGTCAGTTCGCATAAATTACTCGATTGACTAAATTCAATCATTACACGAGAAAGTCTTTCTGCATTGTGTTCGCGTGGCAGTTCGTGATTCAACCACCGCTGATATGAATATGACCGAAAAACGTCAATCTTCAACTTAAATAGATTTTCGAGTAACCTCGTGGTTCATTTAAATTATGTCATATTACAAATAAGTAAATTTATTAATATAAATAACCTCGAAAGTTTTTCGAGATCCTGCACAGTGAAAGTCGATATAACGGATCCATCCGTTCCTTTCATTTAATCCGATATATCGGCGGATCCACTGTAACAGACAAAATTTTTATGTAGCTGGTTCCAAAGAATAGTCCGAATCCGCCACATCAGCTTTGACTGTGTACATTAATTAATCATCAATAATTGAATAAATATTAAAATTATACCAAAAAGGCGTTGTCTTCATCTTTTTCACTAATATGAATAAACTAATGTATATAATAATGTGCCGTTAATAAAGCAAGAAATAGAGAGTCTGTGCACTACAATAAAAATCAAAAAATATGTGGATTAATCTCCTGGATAACATAATTGCTGTGTCCCACGAAATTAAAAATAGTAAATAGTCCTCACCAAGGGTAGAGAACCAAACAAACCCAAAGAACTCGTGTTCTTTCGTATATTTACAAATCGGCAGAAAAATTATCTTCAACTTCATCATCTTCCAATTCCAATTCGTTCGTTATAAAGTACAGCAAAAATTCCTTTTTCTTTTGTGCTTGTGATGCGTGTAATTCCATTCGTAGTCGATCGTTAGTCTTTGATCGCAACATCACTGAACCAAGAACGAAGGCTGCATAATTCGTTAAAAAAGATTCATACTTAATGTTTGGTCTAAACATTATTTCATAAATTAGAAATCACGTATATTGAGTTTACCCAAAGTTTCAATTCTACCGATATCTTTCTTGTTGTGATTAATTACCTCTTGCAAGAGTGAGGTTATATATATGAAAACATTTGCATGAACACTTGGTATGAGCTCTAACACCTTAAACATATATAATTATATGATAAATCGTAGATGATCAATTGAATAATTTTTTCGCTCGTCGACTTACTAACGACATCAGATACTAACCTCATGAGCTGCAAGTCTACTCTTAATATTTATACATTGATCGTATAAATGAAAAGGAATCACCGGTTCTGGTAAAGATTGTAGGAAACGAATAAGAACTTCAGCCATCGAATGTACGCCGATGTTGTCACCAAGACTACCATGTGATGGTTTTTCAGTCAACGTAGATAAATCTGTTGAATGTTTATCAAGTTCAACTATTGTCTTGTCATCATCTTCAAGTGGAGTAGGAAGAGATTCTTGTTTTTTTTGTGGATCATCGAGAAGTAAAGAAAGATCAAATTCTTCTCCTGTATCTAAGCATTCACGAATATAAGTTATCAGAGATTGATCACCCGTCACTGTGAATAAGTCATTCTATTCTCATGTAATATAAAGTATTTAGTATTATGAAATTGGTTTAAAATAACCCAAACGTAGAGTCCAAAAACTTACCACATTTTTGCCGTATTGACTGATAAAATTTAAAATTCGCCATATCTCTTTTGGGACACTAATCTGATGTCCGATTGGCAATAAACTCAAATTCTCGTCATGCGCCAATTTAATAGGTTTTGGCAAACGTACTAATCTCTCTAAATTATTTGCAAAGCACGTGGGAACGTACTTTCCATGTATTGAGATAAAAAAGTCTTTTCCATTTTCCAAATGAATGATCAAAATATCTTCTATTTTCTCGCCGGCATTAAGTGCTGGCGCTGATACATTATCAACAGCCACGGTAAGCTTGATAGTTTCACCTTCACCTATTTTATCCGCATAATAATAAATTATTTTATATTGACACTAATGCAAAGGTTTAGTTACATAAACGAAAACGCCACACACCGGGTACTATGAATCCCTGTGAAGGCTCAATAGTTAGCCAAGGTTGGCAAATATGTTGTTCATCAAATTTCGGTACAAATTTGAATTTTAATATAACATGCCCTGTATTTTCTATCGTGACTGATTTTGTCTGCGGAGCTCCCAAATATTTGATCTCGCCATAATCGAACACAGAGCAAGAAACGTTTGCATCCGGCAGATTATCATTTTCAAATTTATCCAGTTCTCGGACTATGCTAATGTATACTTCATTCTGTTTATAAGGCAGAATTTTTTTGATCTATAGATAATCACATAATTCATTAAGGAGATTTTACATTAAATGATTAAGAAATTCAAAAAGAACTATTTAACATATCATACCTTCATAGTAAATATCGCGCTGACAGGTTTGTGATCACTCTGTGTAATGTCTATGTGACTTCGGTAAGCAAGTTGCTTAATTCCATCACTATCTTTACTTCGCCATAAAATTCGGTCAGTCCACGCAGGAGCTCTCTTCTTTTCGCTTAAGTAAACAAATTCTGAAAATATTAATACGAAATATCAAATAAAAAAGGTCAAAGATATCAAGCAGAAAAAAATAACCTGGAATCCCAATTATTTGTTCTGACGTCATACTTATAAGTAGGAGGGAAAGTGATTTGCCCTTCTTCGAATTCATCGAATGCCCACTTATTTGTTCGTTGAATGCTAAGCTATCAACCGATAAATAAAAAGATTAACGACAAATAGTTCAATATTTTTCTAAATAAAGAGCATAATATCAGAGGAAATTAATACCTGATCAAACTTTAGCAAGACATCGAAATCTCTTTTTTCCCATAAATCCTTAATCTCTGCGAGTGGTAAAGCCTCAATCCGATAATTCAAATCACCCATCCAAATCAGACGGCTAAAATAACGTCATAATATAATCGATATTATAAGATCACCGTTAAAAAAGAATAGCATAACTTGCTGTTGTTATTAGCAACATACTCGGAGTCAAAAATCGTAAGTGCTTTTTCCGGAGCAGGACCACCCGAAATTCCTATCATCCCTCCAATATTCACTGCAATAGGTATATTATTTTGAAGCCAATTCGGTGATGCCGCTGTTGCCGAGATAGGCGAAGTCGGAATAGGTGTTATAGGTGAAACGGGTGACGATGGGACAGAATATGATGGATTTATCGGAAAAGTTATGCGTCGACAAATTTCAAGATAATCCTGATTTCGTCTTAGCACTTGAGTATCATCGGCTGCCAAATGACAGTTCACAAAACATATAGTAGAATCGTGGAATCTCATTCGAACTGAGACACCGCCTTTATTTCCCTAGGTTTTTTTTGGATTGATCAGTCTTTTTGGTGTTTACTTAGTTAATTGCAATTTTTTAGAAACAGAAAATTAAAAGAAAAGCACCCAAAAAGTAAAACGTGCGTATTCTTATCCTTTTCGGAAATAAAGGAATGACGCGTCCATTAAAACATTGATATAAGCCGTACCATCATTCCCATTATCCCAACTCCAGCAGAGTCTGTTTGCACATCTTTGACGATTGTGACGTGTTCTTTTCTTACAAAAACCATAAGCAATAGGCCAACCAGTTGTTTGGATACGATCTGTTTCATATTGAAATGATAATAATAATAATTAATTACGTGAGCTCACAGTATTACTATTTGAATTCTCTATAATGACAAATGACCTTCCAATAATTAGTAGCTCTATCTCCTAATCCTCGAGCCACAGCACGTGTCCAATCCTCTTCACGTGTATTATCATTTAATATGAACGCCTCTGCACTCAAATCTAATTCTTGGAATCTATGTCAAAAAATTCATTGATATCATGGAATTAAATATATAAAGATAGATAAGAATACGTGGCAATAAAATTGGAATAGAAAAAAACCAGCTTACTCTCACCCTATAGCATATATGTCTGGTTCTGCTTCGCACATCAACCAGGTATCGAGTGCATCAGACGCAAATTTCCCATTGACATTCCATGTACCAACAAATACACTTTTATCAAGCAGTCGAATAACCTGTAAGTTTTTTCCTCCACAAACTGCCAAATCCAATGTTTCGTGCCAACAATTTAAACTTTTAATTACCTAATGGTCTTCTGTTCTGTGAACTCCGCTTCACGATCTAGCATTCGTTTAGTCACGTAATCACTCATAATGCTTGTGTTGAAAGAGGTGCTATGAAATTTTGACCAACATAATGATTTGTTACACAATTATGCGAGAAGAATTCGATAATTAGTGGAGAATCGAATCCTAAAAATTATTATCACAAAATCAAGAGCATTAAAATTATAAATGAATTATTCCTATAATAAAACATTGATATAGCAGATATTTGATCAACGTTAATTCTCGTGATATTTATATTTGGTAGAACACAAAGTTTCGAATATCATAACGTTAACTTACGTGAGCGTTTCACTTTCAAAAAAAAAACCAGTCTCCATATTTTTTATCCGTAAAAGTCGCTTAAGCGCTTGCATTCTTTATGAGCTCTCAAGTAGTAAAAAAAGGTTACATTTCGGTGAAGGAAGATGGGCTAAGGGCGTGGATTTGGTCAAAAAGATGGATGCAACTCAGAGAACAGACACTCACGTTCCATCGCAATGAGGTACAGTCAACTACCTTTCTCATCTCTTTACACCTTATGTGGAATTATGAAGCTAATCTACACATAACATCCGTTTTTGAGACCCACAAACAATTTTAGCTTTTAACCTCCTAATTTTAAACTTTACCCTTTTCGCTCTTGCATTTTATAGAATACATATCAAGCAATAGCTTTAGTTTTTTTGAAAGAAATTACAAGTGTCCAACGTACAGATTTAAAACCTTATTGTTTAGAAATTCAAACCAAAGATAAAACGTATTATTTATCATGCAAAAATGACGAAGAATTGTATTCATGGATGGATGAAATTTATTCGGTATGAATTCTATTAAACTTTTGTCCTTTAGGGAAAAGTAATTACAATATTAATTATATATATGAATTAACTTAGAGATCACCACTTAGTGGGGTATCTAATCCTACGAATTTCGTACATAATGTACATGTAGGGTTTGATCCCGTTAGTGGAGCATTTACGGTAAGCAAGTTCAATTTGACTAAAAATATCTTTATGTTTTATTAGAAAAAAAGGACTAAGTGAATCTTTTAAATTTATTGTTTTTTTGATAGGGACTCCCAGAACAATGGACAAAACTTTTGACTGCATCGGCTATAACGAAGGAAGATTATGCAAAGAATCCACAGGCCGTTTTGGATGTTTTAGAATTCTACACTGAAAATCAAAAACGTGAGCGTGAAGAATTTGGCGATAGTGGTTTTTTAGGACAAATACCCGGATTTCCGAACAGTTCTGATGATAAATGGGCAGATTTATTGCCTAAAAATAATAATTCGCAGAATAATCAGCAGCAGATGTCGCTAAACAATGACAATTCAAATGGATATGATATGTCAAAAATATCGCCGAATCACCATCCTGGGAATGGTGGTATGAATGGAGGCGCGAAACAAATGGATCAAAAGACATCTAACAAAAATAATATGAAAATAGATACTGCGGATCCTATGCAAAAACTGTATTATGATGATACAGTAAGTTGTGAACGTTAATCTTTCTTAAGAAAAATGTGGCATCAATCTGTTTTTACTTAATTTTCTCATGGATGTTTTAATTTTTTTAATATTTTTCAAAGCGCCCAGATACACCACCCACTCGACCACCAATTACGCCCAGACCGCCACATACGCTCAGTCAGCAACAGAATCAAGTTACTCCTGTGTCCCCAATTTCGGTAAATTTTCTTGAAAATTTAGAATTCTATTTCTAAATTTGATATTTATATGTCTGAATTTTGTTTCGTACTAGAATCAACGGATACCTGAAAAATACTCAAATAGTCATAATCAACAGCAACAACAGCAGCAGCAGCAGCAACAACAGCAGCAACGGCAACAACAACAATATTATCAACAGCAACAGCAACAACAATATCAACAACAACAACAGCAGCAGCAGCAGCAGCAACAAATATATCAGCAGCAACAACAACAGCAACAACAATATCAGCAGCCGCAACAACAACAACAACCACCACCACAGCAACAGCCACAGTCACAATCTATATCTCCGCCCACTAAAAATTATTCTCAATCCTCACGCACTCCAAGCCCAAATGCCAAGCCACAACCACAACCTCTAGCCCAGCCTCCTAAACAAGTTGCAAATCCAAATAAACCATCACCTAATGCACAGCCATCTGCAAAAAAAGCCGCTGCTGCTGAACGCAGAATCAGCACAATGACGGAAGCACAAATCATGGAAAAATTACGATCTGTAGTCTCGTCAGGTGACCCTACAACTTTATACAGTAAAATTAAGAAGGTTGGACAAGGGTAAGTTTACTATTTTTAGTTTTTATATTTTTTATTAGAAAATATTAAATTAATAGAATTTAATTTTTACTAATTAGAGCGTCTGGTTCAGTTTATGTCGCCAAATCTCATAGCAATAATGCGAAAGTTGCTATAAAACAAATGGATCTTTCTCATCAGCCTCGAAAAGAATTGATTGTTAATGAAATTTTGGTAATGAAAGAATCTCAGCACCCAAATATTGTAAATTATTTAGATTCATTTTTAGTCAAACAAAGTGAATTATGGGTAGTAATGGAATATATGGAGGGTGGTGCTTTAACCGATGTTATTGATAATAATTCATTAGAGGAAGACCAAATTGCTGCCATTTGTTTTGAGGTATGTTTATTAGTAATGATGACATTTGAAATTAAAATTATTGAATTATTTGAAATTATGCTAAATAATTAATTTGTTTATTCCAACCATTAGACATGTAAAGGTCTTCAACATCTTCACGGTCAAAATATCATCCATCGTGATATAAAAAGTGATAATGTTTTATTGGATGCTTATGGCCACGTCAAAATTAGTACGCTTCAAAATTTTTATTATTTACGTAATACAAATCTGATAGAATATCCATTACGAATCCTAATTAATACAATAATTTTTTTTTCAATTAGCCGATTTTGGTTTTTGCGCCAAACTTACAGACCAAAAAAATAAACGAGCAACCATGGTTGGTACTCCATATTGGATGGCACCTGAAGTCGTCAAACAAAAAGAATACGGGGCTAAAGTTGACATTTGGTCACTTGGTATAATGGCAATTGAAATGATAGAGAATGAGCCACCGTACTTGGATGAGGAACCACTAAAAGCATTATACTTGATTGCTACAAATGGAACTCCAACATTGAAAAGACCGGAAAAATTATCTCGAGATCTTAAAAGCTTTTTGGCTGTATGTTTATGCGTAGATGTTAAAAGTAGAGCAACTGCCTTGGAACTTTTAGATGTGAGCGATTGATTTATATTATATCTCGTTTTTTATTTGCAGCATAATTTATTCATTAATTTCGCGTATTTTCTTTTATATAGCACGAGTTTCTCAAAAAATCGTGCCCACTTACGGACTTGGCACCTTTGCTAAAATTCAAAACCGCAAAAGATGGCAGAGCGTAATAGCAGTTTGCTCGCAGGTCACAAGTTTTTCGCCACGCAAAGAAGAGCTTTCAATAACGAAACCTACCACCACTCTTTATCTTCATATTTGCATATTAGCACATTGTCATCTATATTTATTAGATTTTCCATAAAAATATCAACTCGCTTTAAAAACGTATTTGATTTATGTTAAAGAAAAGGATTATAACATTGGAAAGCTTCAACGGATTACACATTTATTTATTTTTATCTCCACGGAACTATATATTATAGATTTAATTTCGAATGTGAATCATTTTTATTTATTATATTTTATATTTTATATTTTATACATTGTAATCGATCGCCTTGTGTTTCTTTCATTTGTTGTATATAATTATTACCAATATAATATTTTATAGGAAAAGATTGTGAAAATCTATTATAATCATTATCCCCATCATCATCATCATCATCTTATACAATCATTGCAACAACAACAACAATAATAGTAATAATATAATAATAATAACAGCAATAATAATAAACAAAAATTATCAATTATCGATATTATTAATCAAAAATTATCATAATAACCAAAGTTATTGTTTATTTTGTAATCCTTTAAAAAACCAATACCCACAATTAATTGCTCATATTTAATACAGATATTCCTATCGTCTATTAGTAGATTAATATTTTCCAAAACTAAAATATTGGTATATAATTATTAATTCGATCCTTTTGACCTTGACTAATGCACTCAGCGATCCACAAAACATTCCGTATTTCTTGCTCTTTTAATTTAAGAAATGCGTAGAAAATAGCATAATGAAATTGTTGTTGAAAAGTGAGTTTATTGAGATGTACTTCATATTCGAAAAAACGATCTTCTAGAGTTTTGGTCTCTGCGGATGTGACTGACGTTTCAAAGAATTGGCGATATTCCTATGCGACGATTATATTTCACATTAGAAAAATAAATAGACATTAAGTAGATGTATTTTTTTTTCGATTGAAAACTTACCACCCAAATTTCAACGGCAGTTTTAACTTGTTCGGCGTCATCTGCACGCAATAACTTATCTTGGACATCAGGATATAGTCGGCCAAGAGCTGGAAACAGCTTTCTTCGATCGTCTCTTGATAATTCGGTATTGAGTGAATTAATGGTGATATTAATTGTTCGACGATCCGCTTCAAACTAGAATTATCATAATGAGAAAGAAATACATATATCAATAACAAACCCGTAATATATGAAAGCTACCGGGAACAGTTATATTATTAAAAGATATGAAAGAAAAACACTTTTATACCTCTAAAATTTCACTCATTATCTCTCCTGTAGTGCCATCGAGTTGCTTGCAATATCTATAAAAGTCTTCAAGATAAGCTTTGTATAGAGTATTTCGAATGATCTCGATATTCATTTCGTCGAGATCATTCGCCGATAAACAGTTTTTAAAATAAGGGGCTTTTGGAAAGATGCGAAAAGATTATTTTAAAACCAAATTCTGGAAATACCAAAGATGTTCATTATAAATAAATTACCAAGAGGAGTCTCAATTAATACAGTATCATATAATTCAGCTACATTAGTTGCCACACAGAGAGCAGCCATTGAATCAAAAACACCGAGTGGATGGCACCGTTCGATTAATTCGTGAGTATCACGTTCGTGTAAAGTTCCAGTTATCAGAAGAATGACATTATCAATCATATAAGCATAACTATTGTGGCAAACCGAAGAGAGAGCAAAAAACCAGAATCAATTAATTACAATAGGAATCAAATCAACTATGAGTTAAAAAAAAACAAGGTGTATTTATTATATAAAACCTTAATAGCATACGTTAAATAATCCAAAAATGTTGATAAGGGTTCGACAGCATTAGAACGTACATATTTGAACTCTGAAACTAACTTCTCGGTGGCTTTTTCGGCAATGGTAGAGGTTGCTAACGGCGAAGGCTCATTCGAAAGAAAATTCCCATAGTCAGTTGCGCTGAGTTGTAATTTCAAATCTTGTGAAAGAAATGATAAGTTAGGACCAAAAATCATTGTTATACATAAGCTAAACGGCGTGTGTGTGTGTTTTACCTTCCAAAGTTTCACATTGAGTTAAGTTAAGGTAGTTTGTTTGATTGAGAATTGCACTTTTATATCCTCGCACAATTCCCTCAAGAAAGCCGTCATTAACGTTAAAATAAAGAAATTCCATTTGGGATTAATCGTTGACACATAGGATGCTTTGTGTTGATAGAAGATAAATCTTACATTTATTGATGATATCGTTATATATATCTCGATAATATGATGATGATGATATTGGCGAATTACAATTCGAGGATGGAAACTGTCACATTTTAAAATTTGTCTGTTGCAAAGGTCAATTTAATGTAATCGAACATTAGATTTTATTTCACATATATATTTTTCCTGTTGAAAATTTCATTTTGACAAGAAAAACAATTCGTGCTCTCTGAAATAACTAATTCTTTAAGAAGTATTGTATAGTTTCTATTGTCAAACTTTGGACTAATTCTCATATATCTTTGACTGGATAATCAACTCAAGAATGAAATCAAATCGAAGGTCTACCAAATAATGCATTTCAGGAATTTTTCTGATGATAAATAACTTGATTTTCCACGGCATCCACTGTAAAAATAAAATATCAGCGAGCTAATTGTTATCAAGTGTCGATTGATTCTGGCTTCGATTAATTTGCATCTTTATCTCATTCTTATTTATTGTATACACTTCACATAGCAGAGAGAGTTTCATTGGAGTGATCTCGAGAACGTGGTGAACTATACAGAAACTCAATTTGGCGCAACAAGAATGAAACTATGAGGAATAATGACGGCTATTCTTTTTAGCAAGGAGAGTTTATGGAAGATACTAATTACACGCTGATTTTTGATGGTGTAAGACGAGACATCCAACCCACCAAAATCTTTTTGACTTAACTTGATTAAAAATTTGATATAACCTCATCCATAGAAGAGCTAACAATTTTCCATCGACAGTGGCAACATATCACCCGGTCCTGGATTTTATTGGAAAGAAAGCCAAACGTCCAAATCTAAAAGTCATCAGTTTGAAAGACGGGTCTAAATATGTATGGAAGAGATACAAAAAACAAGATTCTGAAATTGTAGTCGAGCTTTGCGACCTGATTAACTTGTGGAGCAAATTATTCTGGCCGGATGTAGTGATCTCGCATATTTCTGCTCTTCAGTCATCTTATTTGCAAATTTCAACGATAATTGCAGAATTTACCAAAATCTAAAATGTCTGCGAATTATTTTCTGACTGATACAATCTCTCAACAAGTTATTATTAGATCAGAGTTATAATAATAATGAGAAGTTCTCAAGCTTTTTATCCAAACAACTAGAATGCTTGGCTTTGATAAGCAAGTTGTGGTAGAGAACATTCGGAAACGATTCTCAAGAAAGGCAAGTTTTTGTGAATGCAGGATTATTTTCGTTTGAACAACTGAAAGGAGGAAATTGGAATGGATGCTTATGAGACTTAATAAGGGTAGATAGTAGTTTCGTGGGTAATTATTTATTGTCAGTACAAAGTTTTAAAAAATGAATAAAGTAATTTTACAAAGTTCTAGCATAATACATCTTTTTGTTTATTCTAAAGGATATTCGCTTTTTATTTGTATAAATGAATTCAAAACTTAACTAGTTCTGTATTTAAGCTTTAGTGAATGAAGGAGAACAATAATTATTCTCTTCATCTTCCCATCTTATAATCTAATTTGATTCTGAGATAGCTTCTTATGAGCTAATGCCTTTAAATAAGAATCGATATGTAATGTTAAATTTATAATGTACGAATAAAAATAGAAACGAAGAACAAAATATTTCGGTATTATTACCTGACAGCCACAAGTTGCAAAGAACCCAAAATAAATAATAGCTGCCAAATAACACGCTTTTGCCACTGCACGAGGATTATCAGGATCATGAACAGACTCGGTTAAACCTTCAACTTCTGCATCAAAAAGAGCACCAAGGACAAGCTTATTAAGTGGTAATTATATTTTAGTATTTAAGGCTTGAGAAGTCGAATAATCAAAAAAAGCAAAAAAAACAAAAAACGTAGTTACAAACCAAAAAAACAACACCCGCTGCGCTAAGACCAGTACAAAATATCGAAAGAGTAGGGCTTATAAATAATATTTTTACCATTCTTATTATTATACTTGAGAATTGCGAGATGAGATAGAGTTTCAAGATATATTATATACACGTGACATCTGATTTTTTGGGTGTGTGTTTGTTCCTTTTACACACTCGAACGAGAATCCTTCAAAATGTCTTTCGATGAAAAAACTCCTAGCTCAATTGAAAATAAGACAGCTATACGTTCACCTTTCTTAATAGGTGTTGCTGGCGGCTCTGCTAGTGGCAAGGTAAGTAAATTGGAATATCTTAAATGTACGTAATTGCTGCTAGCTTCCACAAATTAGAATTATCCAATAAATTCAACTTAATTTAGGAATAAATTACCTCAATAATTGATTTTACATTAATACTTTATCATCAGAAAACAGTATGTAATATGATTATGGAACGGCTCAATAAACACACGAAAGCTGTTCGTAAAGTAGTCGTTATAAGTTTGGGTGATTTTTATCGAGAATTTAGTGACGATGAAAAAGAATTGGCTGAAAAAGGACAATTCAATTTTGATCATCCAAGTAAGAAGAAATTCCAAATATTTATAATACATTCTCTTGCTCATTCCATGCTTTTGAAATATAAAAAAGATGCATTCGATTTTGATCTGGTCGAGAAAGTTGTTGAAGAGTTAAAAGCTGGGAAAGCAGTTACGTTGCCTTCTTATGATTTTGATACTAGAACAAGGTATCAACTATATTTACTAGTTATATATTATTACATTATATTATTGTTGATATTATGTTGACGATTAATAGAAATCTATCGGCACGGCATTTGTCACCGCCAGATGTCGTTTTATTTGAAGGAATCTTGATTTTATACGAGAAAAAAATACGTGATTCACTTTCAATGAAAATATTCGTCCATGTTGATAGTGACACAAGATTAGCACAGAGAGGTATATAATTATTAATATTATTATTAATATTATTATTATTAGTTAATTAATCAATTAATTTTTTTAGTACTTCAGGATACTACGCAAAGACATCATTACCCATTAGAATACGTTTTAAATCAATATATTAAATATGTAAAACCAGCATATGAAGACTTTGTTTTGCCGGTAGTAACAAATGATCCTATTTCATTATAATATTTAATATATTAATATTAATATTAATACTAATACTAATACCACAAATACAAATATATAGACGAAAAAAACATCAGATGTCATTATACCTAGAGGAGCGGATAACGTTGCAGCTATTAACTTGATTACTTCACACATTGAAGACTTGTTAAAAGATGAATCAAAACTTCGATTACGAATTAGCAGCATCAGTAGTATTAATAGTAGTAGTGGTACTGGTACTACTGCCGCTGAAGGAGACGATGAATTAAAACCAAACATTATTAATACCACACCAGCTACTGCTGTACTGGACACGCAACAACCTCTCTTCTTAACAGTTCCTAGATAATTGTATTTTATTTATTGCTTTTATGGATTTGTTCATAATAAAAAAAACCCTTTCATCAAAATAAGTAGTGTATTTATTTCTTCTGATTCGAATTGAATTTCTTCTGGTCCGAAATCTCAGAATTGGTGATCCGTTCATCCAGTGTAGATCAGGCCTTTCCAGCCAGCCCAGCAACTTATCTTGCACCAGAAGTGTTTCAAGCTGATTTTTATCGTTATTTTTTTTATTTATAATAGGATTTATTAAACAACTTCACAATACAAAGTGAACCTCGATATAACCGCAAAACAGTCTAATAAATCCTATTCGATATGACGGATTTATTAGTAAAGTCTCGGTATAATGGAGTGTTTGAAATTTCACTAATGGGATAGTTTAGTTCGTTATATCGAGATTCACTCAGGCCACCAGTCCAGTTAAGTTATAGGTGAAGTGGGGAAATGAGAACCTTAAAACTTGTCAGCTCTCGTCTGAAGGTCACTTGATCACCAAATTCTGAATGTGTTAAGCCGAATGAATCCCACAGATATCAAACTATCAATTCTTAGGTCAAGATTTAACCAGTCATTAATTGAAACAACTACAGTTTGATTCTTGGTGAAAGTGAAAACCTAAAAACTGCCTCTTCGATTTATTAGTATACTCTATCAAAATTTGGTTACACATCCTTGAGCTTGTAATAGTAGTACTATTGTGACGATTGCCCCTGAAACTGGGCTCGTGTGTAATGCAGTATTCCCATACAATAAAACATACTTTTTGCCCGCATTATCACTCAAAAAGAAATTATCTTGTAATTCTTAATTTATTTATTCGCTATTTCTTTCTGCGTTCTTATCTACCCATTTCTTTTCTCCTACGCGTGATTTTTAAACCTCACGCGAATACCCTGTTATATACAGAGTCTAGAGAAGTCTTGACGTTTATCATCTACATCTACCGTGTTATACTCTCTCCTTTGCTCATAAATTACTTGAACACTTTAAAAGCATGGATTCACGCGAAGACTATGTGTATCTAGCAAAGCTCGCCGAACAAGCTGAGCGCTATGAAGGTGAGTCTACCTTGAGGGAGAGAAATCGATGAAAATTATCGCTTGATTAGTATTGAGACATTAAAGAAACCTCATCTTGTTTGTTTTTTTCTGTGGTATGAATGAGTGAATTGGCGTGTGCGATAAAAATGGCTGCGTAATGCATCTAAATCTCATTTAGTCTTATTAAATTTAACGATCGATAAGTTAAATAGAGATTCGATCAAACCCAACATTTTTTAAAAATATTTTCTACTTTGCTAATAGTAATTGGCGGGCAAACTCGTCATCATAATAATAATCATCATCATCATCATCATCATCATCATCATCATCATCGTTATCATCGTTATCATCTTCCTCCTCTTACTCCTATTCCCAAAGAAAATTATATCAATCGAAAAAATATTTCCATTTTATAACATTACAGAAATGGTTGAAAACATGAAGCAAGTCGCATCTGCGGATCAAGAACTCACCGTCGAAGAACGTAACTTGCTTTCTGTTGCCTATAAAAATGTAATTGGAGCAAGACGTGCTTCTTGGCGTATTGTATCTTCAATCGAACAGAAAGAAGAGAACAAGGGCAACGAGGTCCAAGTTGGATACATCAAGGAATATCGTATAAAGATAGAAAACGAATTAGCAAAGATATGTGAAGATATTTTAAATGTGTTGGATGCTCACTTAATCCCGTCTGCTGCAACCGGTGAATCCAAAGTATTTTATCATAAAATGTATGTTTACGTTCCTTTACATCATCTTTACATTTTTATGTCCTAACTCTTTATTAATTGATTATTGTGTTTTGTAACGATAAATAGGAAAGGTGATTATCACCGATACCTTGCAGAATTTGCTACTGGCGACAAGCGTAAAGCATCCGCAGACAAATCCTTGGAAGCATATAAAGCCGCAAGTGAAATCGCCGTTACCGAACTTGCACCCACTCACCCAATTCGTCTTGGTTTAGCACTAAACTTTTCCGTATTCTATTTTGAGATTCTCGATTCTCCTAGTAATGCCTGTCAATTGGCTCAGCAAGCATTTGATGATGCTATCGCCGAATTGGATACACTTAACGAAGAAAGTTATAGAGATTCAACATTAATTATGCAACTATTGAGAGACAATTTGACACTCTGGACCGCGGATAAACGAGAGAGCAGTACGTATTAAAAATAAATACAATTTTTTTTAATGAATCTTTTCTTAATCATCATCATCAAATTATAATCTTAATCTTAATAAAATAAAATAGACGAGAAAACTGACGCTGTCAAGGACGAGGAAACTTCTCAACCCAAAGAAGAACCTTAGACGTTTATAAAAATAGAGAATAATTTAATTTATTTTGTTCGTCACTCTTTGCATTCATACAAGTTTTTATATATTGGACTATTATGGTTGACATTAATTACACGTAACCATAATATATAAACCTTTTCATAATGATCACAAATAAAGATTTTCTATAGCACACTTGCTTTTGAAATATTCAGATGACCTATAATTTCAAAACGCTCCAATGCAGTGTTGTCACTTGGACGTGAATCCAGCAATTTGATTGGTTGGGACAAGCGTCCCGACCAATCAAATTGCTGTATTCACGTCCAAGTGACAACACTGCTCCAATGATCACATGTCGATGATGTTGAAAAAATTCATTAATGTTAATGTCAATGAATCTTCTGCGTCAAACAAAAAATGCAGGGTCAAACAAAAATGAGTGTTACCTGCCATATAAGTACTATATATCCAATGACACAAAATCGATGATATACTGATATAGTTTTATTTATAATCTTGAATAAATGTGTATGTAATAAAATAAATACGCGGCATCACCTTTTTGTAGCACTTTTTTCTTTTTCTTTGACTTTCGTATTGGGTGGCCTGACTCAACACAAGTTTTTCTAAAGGACAATATAGTCGAGTGTGCAAAGGCCATCTTTAGTAGACTTTGGTTCAAGGCGGAAGCAGAAGCAGAAGCGTAGATTGATTGTTGCGTGTTGACGAAGAAGGAAGGGGTTTATTAGCAATTTGTGCAAAAGCGGCGGAGTCCTTTCTATTTTATTATATGCTTACTTATTTCCACTCCACACTGTTACTTCTTGTTATTAGTAGACACACACATACATAGGCCTTATTATTATTTTTATTATTATTTTTATTAAATTATAGTCCTCCCATCACTTTTCTTTCTATACTTGTATTTTTACCTTCAGTAGACAATAACATTTATACATTCCCTAAATAATATCTTAATTTCATAAAATTCATTAACTGAGCAAAAATGTCTTCTTTTGCTAGAAGAGGCTGTTTCAAGTGTGGTAACGGTACGTACCAAATTTTCATCTCTTTTCGTCATTCAGTACTATATGCTCGGCATTCAGGTCAAAAAATAAATGCTTTGATCTGAATAATGAAAATTTTGAGATTAAAATTCTAATTTTAAAAATTCATTAGTTGGACATTTTGCTGACTCTTGTCCCGAATCCGAAAGGCTTTGCTATAATTGTAAACAACCTGGTCACGAGGCAAATTTATGCCCTCAACCCAGAACTGCCGATGCTAAACAATGTTACTCGTGTGGTAGCGGTATGTAATTGAATTAATAATTCATCATACCAAAAAGGCAAACGTCTATTACCTAGCATATATTATCACGATTCGTGTATTTATAATATATACGATTCAACAGTGACGTTTATTTTATAAAAATAATGAATTTTTAGTTGGACACCTTCAAGCTGATTGCTCCTCTGTTCGTGTTAACGGTAATGCGGGTGGAATCGAACGAAGTGACAGAGGAGATCGAGGTGACAGAGGTGGTTATGGTGGTGGCGGCGGGGGCGGTCGTTGCTATAATTGCGGTCGCTTTGTAAGTAAAATTTATTTTTTATTTGAGTTTATTTTATCCGAACTTACTTATTTATTATCGTATTACTATTATTATTCATTAGGGTCATTTAGCCCGTAATTGTAACGGTGGTGGATATGGCGGCGGCGGCGGTGGATATGGGGGTAATCGTGGTGGACCCCGTGGAGGAGGCGGTTATGGTGGCGGTGGTAACCGCGTAATTTGCTACAAATGCGGCGGTTTCAATCATTATGCAAAAGACTGCCAAGCAAATGGCGTAAAATGCTATAATTGTGGGCGATTTGGTCATATCGTAAGTAAATGCATCTTTCTATTTTCCATACCATTTAGTCTGTCTAATCACAGAATTCCTTTCGTTTCTATCTATTTCATTAATAAAAATAGTCCCGCGATTGTCCAAATGCTCCAAATTCATCCGATAAATCTGAGAAAACTTGTTACCGCTGTGGTGAGCGAGGTCACATTGTAAGTACATCATAAATTTATCTCGTCTCGTCGATATAGATCGAAATCCTAACGATTTTAATATTCCTTTTACTCTATAGTCAAAGGATTGTAATAGCAGCGTTCAAACAAGCTAGATAAAAAATTAAAATATCATCATTGTCGGATCAGCATCACTGCACACTCAAAAACTATCCGACAACACGTCGCTATTTTTATTTTTTATTATTATCTGCATATATAATTTTTTACACCCGATTATTCTGTTGACTTAACAAACATAATATTAATTTTTCTCGATGATATTTACTTGCACTCGAATATCAAGAAGAAAGAGTATACACACATATACATATATATCATATACCCATATTAAGAATTTTAATATCCACATATATATATGTATGTGTGTGTGGATATACATACATACATACATATATATATATAAATATAAATATATGTATAGTTAAAATTCCCCCTCCGCGTCAATTATAATATCTGATAAACTTGCTATATATATAAAATCTTATTAATAATAACATTGCTTAATGAGGAGCAGTAAAAAACTTATTTTCTCTCATCCCGAAAAGAATGTGTTGTTTCATACAATTATTTACTTTTGAATAAACGAAAGTAGATTCAAATTTGCAGAATATAACTTTCTGGGATAGACTGATTTATTATTTTGAAAGGGACACGCATTTAAGCATGCGAGTATACATAAAGTTTGGGGTATTATTTATTACACGAACTTCAAAAAAATCTTTTTTGATAGTTATTAAAAAACAATCAAGTAGCAGCAACAGTATTATTATTATTACCGGCACCACCAGCAGTTATCGAAGCATCACTGCTAATATATTTTTCCATTGTGGGCGCACTCAAAGAAATGACGCGTCCATCATCAATGGTCAATGAAAAATCAACAACTTGCCAATTTTGTCCATGACCACGACGAATAGAATGAAAGTGTACAGTTCCTTTACCTGTTGAACATAATACATAAGCGTTAATACATAAACCCGATATACGACAGAAATTATTGTTTTACCTTTTTCGCCCTTTACCCGAAACCAAACGTTGATACGTCCTTTTAAATGATTAACCGTTCCGGAAATCCAAGGCCAAGTAGAAGCAAAATTAATAGTATCTCCTAAAGCCGCACGTGCTTCTTCATTATATCTCACATTAAACATACATCCTTGTATTGCACTTGTTGACAGTCTCTCGTGGTTCCAGGCAACAGCTACAGCAACGATCCAGACAGTAACACCAAGTGCCCCATAAATTATGTAACGTGTTTTCGTCGCAAGAGTTGGAAAAGGTTTTCGGGTGCGTGTGGTTTTGTGTTTAATTGAAGGTTTGTTAGACTTTGTCGGTGATGGAGGTCTTGTTGGTATTGTTGAAAGAAATGCGCGTCTGCAGGAATAGGAGAAAAAAGCATTGTGATAGTTAGTAGTAATAAAACAGCCTATACAGCTCTTGGTGTTATTGTGCGTTGAAGAAGAGAATGTTTTGAGGGTGGAGTTTGAGTAATAGGAAATATTTTTGCACTTTAATAGAAGTCGTAAGGGTTTTGTCGCGAACATTATTATTTTCAAAAGATGTGCTGTGGGTGATTATCATTTATTAAAATATCTAGAGATTGTAAATCCCAAAGTATGGAGAATAAGTTCTATTATTGGAACGCAAAGTTCTATTTTACAAAATGTTTAGGTTTTTTTTTTATAAAGGTTCCCTTGATGTGAAGAGAAAGCATTAAAATTTACAGAATTTAATACACCATATGTATCAAAGGGATAAATATGGGTATATGGTAGGCATCTTTACTATGAGGACTTGAAGAAAGTAAGAATCATACACTAAACTGTTCATATAACACATTCAGTCAAAAAAAAGGTGGAACACACAAATCCAGATGTTAGCTTAAAATAGGTAGATCAAACGGAAGAAGGAAGATCAACGACCAAACAAAGAAGACCATTGTGGGGGGATTCTCCAACCGTGTTGATTTGCGACACGAATATATGCATCCATAGCCTCCTGCAAAAAGATGAACAAAAATATTCAGTAATTATTCATAATGAATAATCATTTGAAGAGATATAGTTTGTTGCTTACATTTGGATTATATTCACTGTTCCAATACCTTGGATCTAGTCTTGCGGGTTTAGGTTCCAGAGAACTTAAAGCAATTTTAACCTAAATTAAATATAAATTGAATCTTATGTTAATAACTATTTCAGAAAGTAAGATGCTTGTTTCTTTTTATGGGTCACCTGTAGCAAGACCGATTCCATTGTATATACTGAAGACCAACCACGTTCCGTATTATTGCCAAGTGTCAATAGATCCATGCAAATGGATCCACCAGCAGTCACCTGTATTTACCAAAAAGTTTAGTTTAAAAATAGAATAACCCAAATATATGAAAACTTTAAGCTTACATGTCCACCCCCTCCTTCCATGAATCTTAACAATCTTGGGCGAATTACCCGAATATACCTTAAATACGTCAGAAAAGATATATTAATGATGTTAGCATCGATTCGTGCTATTTAGAATATTATTAAAATTACATACGGAGGTACGAATGGATAATCGGGGGCAAATCGGACTTCCATATCAATAGTTTTAACTTTATATTTCTTCATGTCTTGTGCTAGAGGCAATGATAGATCGAAATCTTTCATTTGTATAACCTGTTCATTCATATAGAAACATCAATATTTTTCTTGCAATCTAAGATAATGGCCGAGAAACGATGAAACTTAATTACCCATTGATACATAGACTGCAGCATATCCGTATTTATTGAAAATGAAAGATCATTATTGGGTTCGCTTTGTTTCTGTACTATTTGACGCAGTTCTTTACATATTCTTTGTGTCGCTGTTTTGGATGACTCGGCTATTAAATAGATATATTATAATAAATATAAAAATCCAATCACTCAATTTGACCAAATATTTTGTGCAAAAACACAGCAAATAAAATAATACCTGGAAGTGGTAATAATGATGGATCAAAACCATCATCTAAGACGTGCAAAAAAGAAAAGAATAATTTTTAGTCACCTGAGCTTGAATAGTCAACCTTAATGGAAAAAATTAATTTTACTTACCAACTTCAACGTGTTGATCATATTGTTGTTTTGAGAGTTCAGGTTCTTTGAAATTGAAAGTATCATCATCAACATCATCATTTTCATAATAGTCATCATCATAATCCATTTCCTCATCATCCTCGTCATCATCAACTTCCTCATCATCCTCGTCATCGCGAGCTTTACCTTTGTCTTTTGACAATTTAGATGGATGTGAATCTTCATCTTCTGAATCTTCTTCTTCATAATCTTCTTCCATAATGTCATCGTCAGATAATGAACCATTTGCAAGGATGAGATTCACAGCTGCTGTTCCTACACTAACAGAACTATTAAATTGATAATGGAATGGTCCAATTCCTCTTGAACTATCTTTCGGATAATCATTGGCAATTATCAAGAAATCCCGTTTTGGTATTTGTAAAGGATGATTATTGAACCACACGGGGGCGTATTGTGAGTCCAATTTTATGAATTCAGGGATTTTTTCTTTGTTATTTTGTCGTAAAGAAGTGAAAGGACTCGTAATTGTTTTTTTTAAAGATTGGCGCATCGAGTTGACTTGTCCGGTATTAACATTTGGTACGTAGATAAAAGAGCATTCATCATCTTCACCCTCACTTGTTGGCTCTAATGGATTTCGCAGACATTCAACGAAAAGATAACGTGTTGTTATCCATGATTCGTCGGGTACGACAAGATGAGGACTCGTACTGAAGAGTAACGAGACGACAAATTTCTTAACAAATTATAAGCATGTACAAAATTCTCTTGAATATTAAATCAAAGTTTCACCTTGTAAATTGTGTTGGTCTATTAACAATTTCACTTAAAGCCATACATTTTGTGACTACAAGCATGGAATTTTTCCATACGCCCACATCATATTTATGGTAGGGTGCTCCAGCGTATGATGCCGAAGTTGCAGCTTGAAGTGAATGATAAACACCATCACCGTACGCTCGACCATGAAGCACTCTCTTCCAATTAAGACTTGTTCTGGTTTGTTACAGAAAATAATAAAAATTTAGCAAATATTAAATTTTCACTAACATAAACTGATGAATATAATCTTCACCGGATGATTGAGTGCCAATTATTTAGAGGTGAGCCATGGAAAGCATATAATTCTCCCAAGTCTTGTATTGCAAAGTGTGCAGAGTTATTAAAGTTTCTTAATTAAGAAAATAAAGAATCGAAAATAATAAACAAGAAATATTATTACTTTGACCAGGTTTTTCTTTCCGTAATCTGTCTTTTTCACGCTGGAATTCTTGTTCTTTCTCCGGAGAACTCATAATCATCACAAATTGCTTCCAATTCGCATATGCTGTTGCCGCTCCTTCATTGAACTGTACTTTTTCCTCGTTAGATTCAAGTAACCGCAAATGTGTTCGATTCGAGGAGATAATCCAAGACAA
The DNA here is from genome assembly GCA_910591945.1 of Ambispora gerdemannii. Taxonomy (NCBI): domain Eukaryota; kingdom Fungi; phylum Glomeromycota; class Glomeromycetes; order Archaeosporales; family Ambisporaceae; genus Ambispora; species Ambispora gerdemannii. The sequence goes on from CAJVPL010000058.1 coordinate 32,595, forward strand.
AAGAGGGAAACATAAATGTTCTAATTTGTCCAATTCTGCCTTGAGTGTCTTCTTTTTAGCATATTGTACCATCGTAGTCACACTAGGTAAACGATCTATCACCGTTTGCAACAGTGTATAATTTGGGAGATCATCAGCCGTAAGGAAATTACATTCCGTACGACGAAATAAACGGAATGGTAAATATACAGGTTTATTGGGAACAGCAGAAATCGGGAAAACTATAGGGAAATCTGTGATTAGATAATTCGGATGGACCTCCAGTACTCGAACTGTAGTAGCTGTGTTTGATCGATTCACAGGAAATGGTTGGTTTGTGTCAGGATTGTAGACTTCAAGCAAGTCATTTCGTTTCACTTTGTTCTCGAAACCTTTCCATCCGAACACTTCATATCCAGTAGTAAATGACGGTGTTCCAATAGTTCCAGTAGTGTCACTCCATTCAACCGCCAATGAATTATCTCCTTCAAACTTACTCGAAATCGTGACACCAATAGCCTTAGTCGGAGCTGGACTCAGATTTTGTCCCTGAATTGCTACATAACACAAGGATATCAATAAATCGACCACCACCGGGCTATTCACTAATACAGCTTCGAACAGATTGCCAAGTCCCACTAATGACTGATGTTGGCACAATGGATTCCCACAAACAAATGGTCGAATAGAAGACACAGATTCACCGTGTGGATAATGACAAGTAAGACAGTATTTGGTAGAGAGTAAAATTCTTCGACGGAGAAAGCGCAATACAATTAATAGAAAATTTTGATATTTAGCAGCGCTAGCATGTTCACTCTTTTCTGCTTCCAAAAAGAATAATTGTCCATGCGACTCTTGATCATGGAGAAGACGCCTGTCGACTATTCCATCATACAAATAATTATGCATCTGATTCTTATTTCGCATAAGATCTGCTTGTTCAGCACCTCCCCAACTGACACCAAACCATATAGAATCGCATAACATATCGAAAAATTTGCTGCGTAGTAATTCGGTCAAGGTCCACGACAACACAAAATGATCACTTTCCAGAAAATCGTCTTTGTGATGTGACTGACTAAAAACTCCTCTTTGTTGAGAAGACGTCAAAACGGTGTACCTTATATTATATTGCTTTTTTAACAAGTCCTTCAATGCCGGATATCCTCCTCCTCTTTCTTTGAATACGTGTGAATAAATTCGAGAAGCATTTTTTATTTCATTCTCCAAATCAACATAAGATTTTGTGAATTGCATTGTGCACACGATATATCTATATGCATTTATATGGATTAACAGAAGAATTCATGAATGTCATTATAAGGTAATGTAATAGTAAAATAATAACCGATTTGGTTCCAGATTCCACGCCTCGCATGCTTCTAAACTTAGACCAAGTCGAGTAACGGGCATTGAGATTGTCACTTTATATCCCATATTATCCGCGCAAAGAAGCTCTCCGAAATAACTAAGGATAGTGAAAATAACAATCATTTTTAATTATTTATCATTAAGAAAAAATAACACTCAAAATCAAAAGTTCTTACTTCCAGTGTTTCAATTCATCGAGATCCCTTTGTAGTAACATGGCAGGCGTCAATTTGACAGGGGCCAACGGCTTTTGAATAGAATGGGAAGAAGCAGAAGAGTTATTTGCGGATCCACCGAACTCTCGCAAAGCATTCATCGACAATTCTTTAGGGAGATAAATTTTAAAGTGATCACAAAGCAAGCGCGTAATAGTAGCAACTATTTCGCCCACAGATTTGTTTTCAATGCTAGCTTTTTGTAGGAGATCGGCAGCTAGTAATATCAATAGAATTATAAGCTTGATCATATTGAAAAAAAAATTGCAATAATTCATAAAATAAATACCAGCGTTAGTTTCGCTATCGCCATCTACACAAATAACTCCACTAAATTTTGTCGGATATAGCGACAAAGAAGTATCTGACAGTAAGAGAAAACAGATAATATAGAAGGTTACAGGAATTGAGTATTTTAAACATATTTAATTTTATTAATTACAAACACTTTAGGCAATTCAAGAGTAAAAGCCATTACCAATGACATATATTTTAATGGTAAAAGATTTGCGAGTCTTGTATTGAAATTGAAAATTAAGTTCTGGGTCTTGAAAATCAAAGCCTATTCGAAAATGGAAACAATCAAAAGTAATTAGCAAGTAAAAGAATCATGTTTGGTATCGATCCCAGTAAATCATCTTGTGTGTACCTTTTATCAATACATTATTTCTCAAGTTCAACCCGTTTATATAATCTTTTAATTTCTTTACATCTTGTACAAACTCTTTTCGCCCCATGGTTTATATTTTTCCTGTGGTTGGAGTAGATTGTATAACGACAAGACAAGGGATGAAAAGGAATAAATCACAAGGAAAGGTCAGACTCTTAAATAAGCAATGGCTTGTTATCTATAATTCAATGAGCTTGAAATGTAAATGTATTGAAATGATTTATAATTTCGCAAAGAACGCTAGGTTGATAAAAATGAACACTACTTCTATATACAATACGAATGTTAAGTAACTTCTACATTCAAAGAATCAAAGCCAAATACTGCGTAAAAGTGGTAAAAAAGGCAGATGCCTAGGATCTGAGTGAATACCTCTTGGAGGAGTAAGCCCCAAAGTAACAATGACGATACATTATCAGTTTAGAGGTAGAAGACTGAACAAAAGCAAAAATACTTACGACGAGGCAAAGGATAATAAAGAGAAGGGAAAGGATGACGATAGTATATTAGTTATATACTCGCGTCTTTTTAGCTAAGGAATCAACCTTGGGCGCGGTTTTTATCTTTATATTTATAGAGTCCGAACTCCGGATATTTAGATGATTGCAATAAACTAACTTCCTTTAACTTTTATTAACTGCGCCATATCATAATCATTATTAGCATTTTTTCGGAAATTTTCTTAATTTTCTTTTCACGCAGTAGAATTTGTCACGTGTTATTAATTCCATTGTGTTTTTTTCGACAATGAAGAATTGTATCGAACATATTTATTTTCAAGAATTACTTTTTTTGAAAGATTAAGGCTACTTTATTATATTGTGTATCGTTCAATTATATGCCAAAGAAAAATCCCAAACTCCAAAATCAGATTTTACAAGTCATTAAGAATGTTTAAATCACTCTCCCACACACACACACACACGACGAAAAAGAGATGATATAAGGAAGGAAAAAAAAGCAAATTATGTTTACAAAATGCACTTCAGATGTATAAGGGAATTTTTGTGATAGAGAAATAACTAAAGGAAAATAAAGCATTTATATATTTATATTATTTATTAATATATTATTATTGAAAAAAAAAGAATCAAGAAAAATGACACTAAATGTAGAATAGATAGAATAAAGGAAAAAGAAATAATAATATAATTATAAAGGATTCTTATTGTGCATAGATTCCTCTCCAACTACTTCCATCTGTATCCAATCTCTCAATTAGACCTTCCTTGTTAGAGATATACATTTCATTCATACGCTGAACAGGAATCGGTTCTAATGGATCAACAGTAACTTGAGGGATCGGAGCAGGTACCGTTGCGACAGGTGTTGTGACTGCAGGAGTAGTTGCGGGATAAGAGGAATAGGCGGTGGCTGATGTCATTCCAGCCAAGGGATTATAAGGACTGGCTTGCTGAGGATTCCTAGATTCGAATTTTATATGATTACGTTTTTTTATTTTTACAATAATCAAATTAATTAATTTAGAAAAAACTTTTACCGATAGGCGGTCGTTATTGCAGTTTTGTCATTTTGTGATCTTCCCCAGGACAGTCGAACGCGTGAGTTTCCTATGCACAATAAATTACATGATTATTATATACAAATAACATGATAAAAAACACGACAAAAAACATTAACAAACAACAGCAGAATCAAATAAATCTCATTAAAATACAAACTCTCACTTAAATACAAACCGATTGGGTAATGTTGCATTTGATTAATTGCCATTTCTGCACTTTGACGATGCACAAACTGAACAAAGCCACAACCTTTGCCTGGTGGTATCTTGACATAAGTAATTTCACCAAATCCGGCAAAATAACTAATTTATATTTATATAAGAATAAATTGATAATAAATCGACAAAAGATATTACTACTGATAACATAAGAGAATGATTCAATAAAGTACCTTCTTAATTCATCCTCACTATTAACACCTGATAATCCACCAACAAAAACGGTAGTATTGTTAGGATCATTATACTGATTCAAAGTTGGATTAGGTTGTGCAGGTTGAGTGAAAAAGGGAGTCTGAATGCCAGTAGTTTTATTCTTTGGAGTGGCCGTTGAGATGCGCATTGGTCTATTTCCACAGAATAGTCCTTGCATTTCAATGAGAGCACGCTGTTGTTCCGCCTCATCAGCAAAACGAACAAATCCGTATCCTAATAAGATCAATATTTTGATGATTTATTTATCGTTAATATAATAAATTAACGAAGAATTTATTTGTTGATAATAATAAACTTGCCTCTTGACATGCCCGTCATTGGATCTGTCATAATTTTAGCAGATTTACAACTTGGATATCGTTGTTGAAAAGTAGTCTAATCAATAAATTCAAACAATATAATTAGGATATTCATTATTTATATACACGAGAATCTTCAATAACAGGAGAAACTCACCACTAACATCCATTCATTAACCTCAGGTCCTAAATCACCTACAAAAATAGAGAATTCTGGACCTCGATCATCCCTGCTCCATGATTTTAACAGATGCAGAAATCAATATTTTTTGAACGCGCATCTTTGTTGCTAAATACTTAATCAACAAAACCATAATGATAAGGCTTACTTTCGATCAGTTAAACCGCCACCTGAAGCCCAATTAAGCTTAAATACTCGTTGAGTATTTGGAATAAGCGTACCATTAACTGTGCTTAATGCCTTAACGGCTGCCGCATTACTAACAAAATCAACGAAACAATAACCCGCATTTTGTCTAAATTACACAACACAAAGTCAAGCTTTAAAGAACTTTGTGATATAATAGTCATTTTCATGTAAATAATACAAACCCTGTGAACTTGTCCCGAATAAACTTCACGTTAACTTGTTCACCTAATTGATACCAAACAGTTCTGATATAGTTTTCATCCATCCAAGGCTCAAGCTCACCCATCCTACATAATTCAACTAGAAGTTAAAGTTTCCCGAAAAAAGCTGGCATTATACAATGCGATCTCAAAAGACATATACCATAAGGTTGTTTTATTATCCATGCTGCTACCGTATTGAGCGAGTTGTTGACCATATTGATCGTATTGCTGGTAAGCCATTTTATTAAAAAGTGGAAGGTTAAAATTGATGAAAAGTTGTGCGCTTCGTAATTTGGTCAACACAACAAAAAAAAACAACAGTCGTCTCAGTAAACGAATAGTGAAAACGTGTTCACCTTTCCTAAAAAAAATAATTTTGGGTTCCGTCAATAATTTAGATCACTGGCTTTTTGCATGATGCATCTTGAATCATTGCAGATAGATGAGATAGGAAGATCGGCTACACGTTAAATTTATGCAGATAGTTCTTACCAGAATTATGAAATTATTGTTAGTTACGCGCATCTACTCGAGATCATGTTATTCGCTTAAATTAGAAAGTTATCTCATTATTTAAAAAAAAATCTATTAATTGAAACTGTCGTCTAAATTTGCTGTTTTATGTTAAGGGAGAGTGAAGGTGTTTGAGCAAATATCCAAGTATAGTGAATGAATGATACATTCTTGTATAAATAAGTATTAAGGATGACGATAAATGTCTACAGAGAATACGTAGTAGAAGTAGATCTTATCCCTTGAAATACGGTTGTATTATCAATTGGAATATATTGTTGTGTAATTAGCTTTATGACTTCTTGAGACACGAGACCACCCAAGAGTGATGCGATATTTGGTATTTCAGAACCTCCAGCACGACATCTAGAGAAAGAATCAACATTTGAAAAAACCAGCAATTATAATAGCAATAAATAGAGATTACGTAAACTTACGTTTCATGTATAAAGTCATCAACATGAGTGGGTATTTCTTTGATACCATACTCGTTGAATAAATTACTAACTGTCGATTTAAAATTAATAAACTCTGATTCGTTACCTCCATCCTCCTCGTCCAATGTCGCAGCATCTGAAATCACAAAATTTTAGTGAATCAAAATTCAAAAATTTTTAAGTTTGTAAATATATATATACCTGGATAACGCTGATATTTTTCATAGAACTGATCAATTGCACGGATTAATAAATAATGAACAATATTGTCATCAGGATCACGTATCCATCGTGCTTTTTTACAAAAAGAAATTTAAATTAAATAAATAATTTTATATTCGATTAATCCTGAAAGTCAGGAGATTCAACCAACCAATCTCGGATTTTTTTGGATTATTTATGTATTCTTCTTGTAGCGATCGATAGCGAATCACTTTAATAAATGCTGCGTGCTTGCAGAAACTTTCGATTTCCTGATTAGAGATAAAGTCAATCGGTCTTCCTATTGATGACAGGATTTTATGAACATGGGCACGGACTAATGCAATATCTTCTTTAGCTTTTTGGCGATAGCTAAGAAAATTTAAGATAAAGTATATAAAATATTCGATTTAATCATCAATTAACTATCATATCCGTCAATTAATCATTTACTTACATGTTTTGCAATGCAACATAGCTCTGTGTGTCAGCTTTCATATCCGGCAAACTTCCAGCCAATGGTAATAATCCATGACCTTCATTCTCCACAAAGTCACGAATTGCACGAGCAATAATCCAAAAACTAGAAGACTTGTAAGAAAATTTAATTTTTCCATTTTAATATACTCTAATAATAACTATAAAGTCACTGTTCCCCCCCCCGAAATTATCAATTCATTCTCTTACTTCGAAAGTAATATTTGAGCACGCAGCATCATTATAGATTCTCTCAACCTCAGAAGGAATTTTTGTCACAGAACATGCTTTCCATACACCGGCTAATGCTTCATCGAAATTCTCCTCGTCTGGAACGCGTTTACCACTTGTTATTGCTTGCTTGAATGCATTCTTCTCAGCTGATGTGCTAGGTAGTTTATTTCCATGCTATTTTTATTAATGTAATAATAAAATAAGATTAATACTGTCTTTATACATATAATAATAATACAAATCACAATCACCTCATTTCGCCACTGATCCAAATACTTCAACAAAATCACCACAAAAGGAATATGACTATGTTCAAGACTTTCCAATTTTTCAAAATCAAAGCTTTTGGCATATTCGAGTAAAGCAGGAAATGGAGTGTCAAGTCGAAGATCGGAAATATTCTCCGGGTGAGTTTCGACGACTTGATTATTAATGAATAATCGTCGTGGTTAAATCACAATTACGTTATGTCAAGAAAATATATTAAATCCACTTTTACTACTAGTATTAAATATATACATACCTGTATGTTCAGGCAATACCACGCGTATGTACCCAATAAATCCCACAATACGAACAACTACCAATGGTATTTTGGCGTTCCATAATATGTCGGATAGCTTAAGTAGTGGTTTTTCATGGAGGTCAGTGGTAATCACTAATGAAAATTGCAAGAAATATTCTGGACGAGTATTGATGACATTAATTGGATCCTAATAATTTAATATTAATAGAGAATAACAACATCAATATTGAAAAAATTAATCAAATATAATAAAGAAATATAATAATCAATAGGGGATAGATGATTTACTTCAGCTAAATGAAAACCTTTAGCATCATCATTCAATTCTTGCAAGAGAATAGCAACTCGTTCGGCTCTAGATGCTTCAATGCTTTCTGCATCCAAGAAAAAGTTATTTCCAATATCTGATGCTTCAACCGTTTTTCCATCGAGAACAGTATATGATCCAATTCCTAAATATATGTTTATATAAAAAATATTTAGCATTTTCTATTATCACGCAATATAAAACCTAATCAAACCAGCTACATAAAGATTGTTTATAGTAATAATCGTCGAATTACAAGTAAAAATGCTAATTCTACAATAATCGAATATGATAATAATAGTTCAGGGCGTAGCAGTAAAAACAAGTCACAAGAAAGTAAAAAAAAACATGCCAGGTAATATCAGGTTCTTTAAAATTTCACAACCAGTCGCTGTTCCATTTACAAGACAAACTTTCGAAGATTCTAGAGCTGCTTGACCACTTGCTTGCCAAAGTCTAAAGAGTAGATCCTTAAGGTTTAAACCAAGTACGCAAAGTAATGTAAAAGAGACTTAATATATTATTAGATTACCTTAACTGGCGGTCGTATTTTTGTGTTTTATCCATGTTTGTTGACGATGCGCGTGTAAATGCAGGCCTCGTCGACAGATAAAAAGACAGAAGACAAACACAAAAAACATCGAAATTTTGTTCACGTGATTTTAAGTATCCAGATACCCTCTCTCTTCATGAATACACAATTACACACGTATAATTTATTTGTATTTGCAAGACACGAAAAATTTATCTTTTTGATTCACAATATTATTAATATTATTGAATCTCCTCAACGAAATCATTTATTCAAAAAAAAAGTTATTATGGAGTTGTTGAAGATGAATCGGATGATATTGTCAAGGGAGTAGTTACTTCGTTGCTGTTATTACTAGTATTATTATTACCAATATTATTATTATTATTACCAGTATTACTATTACTAGTACTATTATTACTAGTATTATTGTTACTAGTATTATTGTTACTAGTATTATTGTTACTAGTATTAATATTAAGATTATTATTACTAGTATTATTTCTGTTATTATTGTTGTTCGTTGTATTATTCCTATTCATGCTAGTCTTTGGCATAATATCAACGGTGTTGGTGATGGCAGCAATGGTTGGTCTCTTGTTAGGAGTTGAAGGCCGAGATGGAGTGGGAGTATCGATCGGTGATCCTTCTTCTGGCGTTGATGAAAATGAAGTAGTGAGCGAACTTGAGGAGAAACAACTTTCAAATTGTTCTTCTATAGCTTGACGAAGTGCAGCTATTGAAGCGTTTCCCTTAGGAGTTACTGTATTATTGTTATTATTATTGTTATTATTATTATTATTATTATTATTATTATTATTATTATTATTATTATTATTATTATTATTATTATTATTATTATTAGTAGTAGTAGTAGTAGTAGTAGTAGTATTAGTGTTAGTATTAGTATTAGTATTACTACCATTACTAATACTAATACTATTCGTACTATTATTGTTATTATTATTATTCGTATTATTATTCGTATTATTATTATTGATATTGTTATTATTATTTAAATTATTATTCAACCCACTTCCATCGCTAGATGAATATTTTGTATCCTGGCCATTTTCATTTTGATTATCCTTCTTTGCATTATTTGTATTATTTTTATTATTGATTTTATTTTTTAAAATATCAGCATTTCGTTGCTCTTCAGTAAATTTCTCATTTCCGTTCTTGCTTGAATCATATTTTTTATTATTCTCAATTTTTGTTTCTTCTTCTTGTACTTTTGCCTTTGTTGCACGTTTCCTTGGTTTTGTTTCTTTGGAGTCACTGGAAACAATACCAGCTTTCCTCTTTCTTTGTATTTTACGAGGTTCCGTGGAAGTTTCCGAAACTGCCGCCGCCACCGAATCTTTTTTTCGTTCCCTAGGTGTACTTGTAATTTTCTTGGGTTCTTGTGGTAAATTTTTTCGAGGTCTTCCAGGTCCAGCTTGTCTCTTTTTCGGTGGTTTATCAGGGGAGCCGATTGGCGTTGCAGGCTTGAATAATGTTATAAATTGTTCGGGCACTTTAAAAGTAGCTGCACCAAAGTACTCTTGAGACGCGTTTGGACGGGAAACTGCATAGAATTCGGAGTTCGCTGGTGTTGTGTTGTTTTGAAGATTAGTCAAATATCGCTCTGTTTCTGCGATAATATATTCTTCAAAAGTTTTCGTGTTAATGTCATCGGAAGGGCTCGGTTCCAAACTATCCAGATCCATATTTTCATTGGCAGAGGCTTCTTGTTGAAAGCCTTGTAGGAGATTTGGTACAAATACTACATTATTTTCGGGATTCTGTAAAGGTATATCGAAAGTGATAACACCTCCACCTTTTTCAACATTAGACTTGACTGACATTTGTTCTGGGGTAATGTTCCAAAAGCAACTTAATAAATTGACACGACTCGAAAATATAAAAGTTTAACCCAATAGAAATTTATTTGGAAATGATTGGCCCATTATCTATTTACCTATTAAAGACACAAGGAACGAACTACACGTACTTAAACTCGCTGAAATGTCACCCACAAGTAAAAGTTCCGGAAAGAATTTAGAATCTGAAACATCTTTGTGTGCTGTATTACTTGCAGACAGTTTTAATGAACGCTTTAGGCCCATAACACTTGAGAAGCCCAGAGTATGTGTCTGGCATTAAAAGTTTTGTTAGATTTCTTTGAATTTCACTATTTATTTTGGTTAACCTTACCCTTCCTCACTTGTTTCTTTCCCTAGTGTCTCTTACCCTTGTGCAATACTCCCCTTATAGAGTATACTTTAGAATTTCTTGCCGTAGCTGGCGTGCAAGAAGTTGTTTTATTTTGTCGAGAACATGTTGATCAAATAAAAGCTTACTTAAAGTGCAGTACAGGAAAAAATATCTTTTTTTTATTGATTTACTTTATTCGATCTCTTATTCATAAACTTCATGATGCGTAAATATCAATGTTCTTGTAATTAGTGCATCAAAGTGGAATCGATCATATTCAGCAATAAAAATAACTACTATTATTACACCAGAGGCACGCTCAGTTGGGGATGTATTACGCGAATTAGACGCGAAACAGTTAATTAGTTCCGATTTTATACTTGTTACTGGTGATGTGGTATCAAATATCAACCTTGAGCAGGTGTTGGCAGCTCACAGGTGATGATAATCCTTAATTTGAGATGCTCTTCTTTATGTAGATTGGACTTGCTCTCAAAAACGCATATGTATTAATACATTCAATTTTTTCTTCTTAAGAGATCGAAAATTGGTTGATAAAAATGCAATCATGACTATGGTAAAGAAATAGCTCAACAGATTATCTTATTATCTCTAATCAAACTTTAACTAATTATGATAATAATTATCACTTTCAGGTTGTCAAAGAAGCAAGTCTGCTTCATCGAACAAGGTTATTTTCTATTTATGCAATATCTGCTTTTCTTATTTCTTATGATCAGAATTGAGTCACACTTTATGAATCGTAGAACGATTAGCGATTCCTCGATATTTGTATTAGACGGACAGACCAATGAGTGTGTACACTACGAAGCTGTTGAAATATTTCCGCGAAAACGGCGTATGGAAATGGATCTTGAAGTATTCCAAAAACATACCGATGTTCAAATAAGGAACGATTTGATCGATTGTCAAATTGATATCTGTTCTGTTGAGGTGAGATTCACTTTCAACCCTGCTATTACTGTCGTTAATTACCCGTTATTAATTGAAATTACTATTAGGTTCCTGCTCTATTTACCGAGAATTTTGATTACCAAGATATTCGAAAAGATTTTGTTTATGGAATCCTAACATCAGATCTACTAGGTAAGACAATATATTGTCATACATTAAAAGACGCTTACGCCGCACGAGTAAAAAGTCTACAAAGCTATGATGCAATCAGGTAAATTCTTTTAAGTAAGTTTTTTTTTACAAAAATACTATTATCATTATTTTTAATATTGAGGTGGTGTTGTCATTGTAAATTGTGATTCACAAGATTATCAAATTCTCTCTAAACGAATTGTTAATAATATAGCAAAGATATGTTATCACGTTGGACATATCCAATTGTACCGGATAGTAATTTGCAAGAGAGAGATAGCTATGAATATATGCGTGGACAAATATACAAGGAACAAGATGTAGTGTTATCAAGGTAGATTTATATTACTATTGGTTGTAATTTACGTCAAAATTACGAGATTTGGGTTCTGTGTGGCAAAAGATTTGCTAAATAATAGGGTTCATGGATTGTTTTAATATGTCATATTCTTATATATTCATGTACCAAAGATCTTGTGTTTTGGGTGTGAGAGTTTTGATTGGAACTGGCACAGAGATTGCTCAAAACTCTAAAATAACGAATACCGTGATTGGACGACGGGTGAAGATTGGTACATGTTAATCCTTATCATCATCATAATGAATTTAATACTTATTACTACTATACTAATATAATATTAGGACCCAATGTTATAATCGACGGTGCTTACATTTGGGATGACGTGACAATCAAGGCAAACTGTTCTGTCTCAAGATCGATATTAGCCAATGGTGTAGTTCTCGAAGAAAACGTTATCATCAATAAAGGATGTTTATTGTCATTCAATGTAAGCATTCGTGATTTTCGTTATGTTATAATGATATTATCACTTCATATTAATGTATTTATTAGGTCGTCGTTGGTCCTAATATCACCTTGGCGCCGTATACGAAATTGACTACCCGTTTGGCATCATTCCAATGTGATGATGACGAAGAGGAAGAGGTGGGAATTGTGGCAAAGGATAGTCAAGGCAAGTAAATAAGAAAAAATAGGTAAAGTTAATATTGTTCTTTAATTTCACTTTTTAAGACACCATCATCATCGTCATTATAGAATATGATCGTCAAGTAATCGGAGCTCTGGGCATCGGACATCTTTGGAAAGACGAAAATTTGGAGGATGATGACCAAGATCCTAGAAATCTACAAGTCTCTTCATTAGGTAGATGAATTTAATATATTTGAATAATACTTTTCTTTTAACTAACTATTAAAAATATTGTTAGCGTACGATTTGTCAACTCTAAAAATGTCCGATAGTGAATCATCAGCTTCGGTTATAAGTGATGACACTGAAGATGAGGGAAGTGATGCAGAACAACAAAAACAATTTAAAGAGGAAGATGAAGATTTCTCACGTGAAGTTGCACAAACACTTGAACGCGCTTTTGCAGAAGGTCACACCGTTGAAAATACGATATTAGAACTAAAGGCGCTAAAGATGGCGTCGAATGCCACGTTTCATGATTTAAGAACTGTTGTGATACCAAGTGTTTTGGCCCAAATTGACATACCAAAGTTTCTCTCTGCTATTCAAAAAGAATTTACCTCTCATGTGGAAGAGGTAAAGTATATAATAGATTTATAGATATAATAATAATAATAATAATGTTCGTAGATGTTTATATTTTTTTATTATTTATACTATTTTTTAAGGTTCTTACTCGATGGTCACCTCTTATTTCCGAAGTGATTCATTCGCCATCTGATCAACTTGACGCATTATATATACTTCAGGTATGTTTTTTAAGTGTTATACTAATATTTGCGAAATAAAATACAATTATACCAGAATTTATCGTCAATATTAAAGGAGCATTGTGCTGCACGACAAGAATCACATACACGATTACTGCCACCTTCACTTCATCTACTTTACAAATTAGATGTGGTGGAGGAAGACGCGATCATTCATTGGTATAATTCGGATCGTGCAAAAGGAGTAGGAGCAAGACAACAAGAAAACGTGGAGTATATTAAAAAACTTAGAAATATGGTATTCTTATTTGTTGTGGATTTATTTTTATTTGCATTTCATACATCTAATTAATTTTTTTATTTTTATCTCGTATTAGGCGGCACCTTTTGTCAAATGGTTACAAGAAGCGGAAGAGGAAGGTTCTGATGATGATGAGGACGATGAAGATGAATAGATAGTATATGAAATGGTTTATTTTTAAGCTGAAAAGGTTTTACACAAAATGGTTAATTATTAGGAATATCTATTGTTATTAATTAATAAAAAGATTTTGAATACAAAAATGATATGACTAATACTAAGTAATGATTTTTTATGTGTAATCCTTCCTTTAGTTATGTGAACTATATTTTTGGTAAATTTCGTACTCCATTTGTTTTTTTTTTGCATGATCATACTACATACATGTATTAAAGTAAAAATAACTGAGACAAAATTAAAATGTTTATCATTGATGCACTTCACAAGGGAAGAGAAGGATTGACTTATTGTTTCTTCCTATAATAAATATGTATTGTTTTGTTGAATAGATTACAAAATAACATTCTAATTAAGCATCTAATATTTAAATGAGAAAAATAGAAAAATTTCTGTTTAAATTTACATGATTAATTGGAAAAATTAAAAAAAAATTAATGAATTATGCTAGCTAACCTAATAACTAATTAATTCTCCAAAAAATCTCATTCGTGAAAAACATATGTCTTCTTTAGATATCAGATACATTTTCTTAAAGATAGAATCTATAATGTGAATGTTTATACTAAGAAAAAGTTAAAAGAACTTTTAATAAACTTCTCACCAAAAAAAAGAAAATGTATATAGAAGTCAATCAATGTAGCTCCCGCAGTGTTCAATAACTAAAAAATCAAGCAAAGAATATGGAGAGAGAAGTAAAGAACATATAAGAGATAGAATGAAATTACCAGTGTGGCAATATATTGCATAATTTCTACAGGATTGCCGTTCAACAATTAAAAACATTAAACCCAGCTTGAGAGAATGATGATGATGATGATGATGATACTGTCTGTCAGATGTCTCTTTCTCTTTGTATTATATTATATTTGCGTTGTTGCATGGGGTTTAGGGTTATTATGAATGATGAAACAATTGTGAAAACTGATAAAGAAAACGGGAAAAAAACAAAAAGATAACAGCAATTCTATACTCCCCTCACTATATGATGATTGTGATAATAGTAGTAGTATTAGTAACTACAGTAGAAGTAAAGTCCATCCGAATTTCATTCAATTTATGCATTTGATAATAAAGCTTTTGTTTGTGTATTGGGTAAAGAAAAAAATAGCAATTGTCTCTTTCAGTATATGATCAATCTCGATCAAATATATGTTTGCCGCGTTGTTGAAAATGTGTCATAGGTTTACCGCTCCCGACAACTCCAACTGATAACAAAAAATAGAGGTAAATTATATTAGCAAAAAATTCACTTTCTTCATAGAAATCAAATAAGAAACCATAAATAATTATTTTTACCTTTTCCTTCGGGATTATCAGGTGTAGCAAATATACTTTTTTTATTAATTGGCGGCTGAGTTAATCTTTTTGCTTTCGTGACTTTTTTACCCGGAGCAACAGCAGCTCCACTTGCAAAAGCCAACCAAGATTTTTGTTTTTGCACTTGTTCATTAACTTTTCTTTGCCCATCCCCCGCTTTCCTCTTTTTTTGTTCTTTATCTTTTTTATCCGTAGAGCTCTTACGCTTATTTTTCATAATCGGTTTAATATCTTGAACATTCACCAACTCCACGTTATTATAACCTTTAAAAATCACTGAAAATACTTGATCCCCACCTCCGATAGCTGTTATTTGCGCCGGATAAAAATCTCCATCACCTGACCAACGTGCAAGGCACGTATCACCGACCTGGAGAGGTTTTGTAAAGAGGGGTACTCCGCTCGAGGAGGAGCCGTTTGGTGTGGTAGGTGTTGATGTATTACCTTTCGGTGAAATAGGCGATTTAGTATGTTTATTAGGTGATTGAGAAACTTCATTTTGCACAAGCGCAGAGGTGAGACTAATTAGTTCAGTTAAGTCAGTTTTAAGCTTTAAAAGATCATTGTTTTCTGGATCAGTTTGTAATGCAAGGTTTACTTGATCCAATTGGTATTGATATTGAACAAGTTCTTCGGTGTTCATTATGTTAGCAGTGAGAGTTAGCGTCAGAAGAGTTTTATAGTCAAACTTTTTATTATATGTCTATCGATTACGTCAAAATCCGATATACCCTCGACCAATAAAATTGCAAGATCAATGTGTAACGCAAACATTTATCTTAAAAAAAACACCTGTTGTTTGTTCCACATACATACCAATCGTCATTTATAGAATTTTCAATGGACGCACAGAACAGTTACTCGAGGGAAAATGAATTTTTCGCAAATTGAGATCGACTTATCACGTCGTTCGCAAAGTGGGAGATGCACCAAGAACATGTGTAATATAATGATTTATATATATTGTTTGTTCTTGTCATTTCTCTTTGTGATAGACTATAACAAAGGATAAGTCTATTGTTTTTACGGAACTCGTAGATATGACCTTGCAGCATTTGTCTCAAAGTGTGCAATTTACTGAGTGTTTACAAAGCATATTGGTATAATATAACACTTGCAATCTGTCTAGTGGAAATAACATAATTATGTTATTTTCACTTAGTCTAGGTTATTCCTAGAGATGGCGCAGCAAGTATGTGATGCTTATTTGTCACCCGTTGCAACACGTTGCAACTTCAAAATTTTATAAGCCGCAACTAGTTGCAACTAGGTGATGCTTTATTTATCACCACGTTGCAACAGTTGCCGCGCCATCTTTAGTTATTCCCACTTAGGTATGTGTCGTGACAATAGAAATATGACACTGTCATCAGTGTCATGACGATAGAAATATGACACCATCATCAGTGTCATGATATAATTTTTATGACACATTTTTGATGACAAAAATATAACATTGTCATCAGTGTCATGATATAATTTTTATAATACATCTTTGGATTGATTATAATCTACATATCGGTGTTATATGAATTATATTTGTATTGTCGATTGAGAATTACTAAGTCACACATCAATATGATGTGTGTTTTGTATTTTAGTTTATGCTCAAGTAACGTGAATTTTGCTTTTTACGACACACGCCAAGGTGACGTATTTTGTATATCAACCCACATGCGATATAATATATGTCAGCTTAGTAGTCGTGACTGGTTGGCTCACATAGGCAAAAAAATATATCTGACGATGCAACCAATCATATATCATCATTGTGGAGACTAATGCTATCAGATATGCTATCAAACATATATGCGCAATTTTTATCAATACATACATTGTAAATATTATCGGGAAATGTCATCAATATACGTTGCATAATTCCTATTGGAAATGCTATCTAATTGCTATTACGTATGTTATATACACGCTATCTGGTTATGCTGTCGAGTCATGTTATCAGGTATATGTTATCAAATATGTATACAAAATATATTGTGCAAATGCTATCAGTAATGCTATCATGTATATTGTCACCATTTGATATTTTAGATCACATGTAAAATATTATGTGACATATTTTGATAATCATTTATATTTCCTTTTTATATTTTTCTATTTATAATTTTATTTTTAATTAATTATTAATTATTTAATTTATCTAATTTACATATAATTTATCAAAAACACCAATCAATTCTTTTTAATATTACTTAATTTATTTTATTATAACATTATTGGATCTAAATTCATTCTATT